>JAXGGA010002562.1:0-119278 GCA_038373865.1 Uloborus plumipes | reverse complement strand
CATTCTCCATTAAATCTCAAGGATTGTCTCCCAAATTAGTTTCTTGAAGACTTGCAAAGCAAACCACAAAGCAAGACATGGCGATTGCATCTTTCGATAATAGGGAATTATAGTTTTCTCCTTTTCCCAGGGGGTCGAAAGTCCTAACAAGGCAGAGATTTTTAAGCTAGTTCCTCATGCCTGGTGAATGACAAAAGCCATATAATCTTTAAAAGTACGTCTCTTCAATAATCAATTTTTCTAACTGCTTTAGAGATAAAAGGTATTGAAGAGTTTTGTTTGTTCATTATCAATATTTTCCTTAAAGTACGGTTTAATGCTCATTATCCAGCCTTGGCCCCCAATCAAAACCTAAAATTATTAATATCTTTGGTTCAATAGGAAAGTATTGTTGAAGATTTTACAGACATGGCACTGAAGTAATTAAGCAGCATCTGTGGTACCTCAACTCAGAGCAAGGTGTAATTTTCTTTTTTCGTGGTACTTTGAAAAAATTATCAAAACAAGCATTGTTGCAAAATTGAGAGCTGAATTAGGAGATAATAAAGACGATTGTAATGAACAGGATACTAAAGCACAGTTCAATCTGAAAGAAATTTATAGTTTACTGGACAAATAACTAGAGTTCCGTTTTGTCCTGAGCTTCAAATACTTAAAAAAAATCCGAAACCGATACACAGTTTTAAAATATTGACCCCTCTAAATCGAGTAACAACCAATTTTATACTAAAGCAAAAATGACAGTAAATAGTTTAATGGTGGTCAATGACACAGCTGAAAGGTGTAAAATTAATTTAAGTCTACAGTTCCTCTTTGACGAAGAGCAATGGTAG
The DNA here is from genome assembly GCA_038373865.1 of Uloborus plumipes. Lineage (NCBI taxonomy): Eukaryota > Metazoa > Arthropoda > Arachnida > Araneae > Uloboridae > Uloborus > Uloborus plumipes. The sequence goes on along the minus strand of JAXGGA010002562.1, from coordinate 118,445 downwards.
CTTTTATTACAAGTTAATGCTGTATCCTAAATGCAGGCACGGTTTTCCACTATTATCAAAAGCTATCATATCTAAGGCATTAGCAACTTAATTTGTATGTAAAGAGTAGTAAAATAATGTTATATAATTTAACAGTATAAGTATTAAAGTGTATTAAAGTTTTTATGGTCATTTTAACTCTCTGCTTTCCCTCTCAACCCCCTTAATTCCTGTCTTTTAACACAGGAATTTGTTTCATTTATTTTTAAAGTACCACAAAAAAAAAAAAACACTTTAATTGACAAAGTAAATCAAGCAATAAGCAAATAAATGCAATTGAATATTGTAATGCTTTTAGGTATTTGCATGAAAATTCCTTGTTTTTGATATTTTCTACTAGTTAACCTGAAAAATGCCCAATACTCTGGATTTGTTAGTAAAAATGAATGAGATATCACTTTACAAGAATAAAATTTCTTTTAAATCCTCTAAAAATTAAGTTTCTACGATGAATAGTTTTGGTTTTTCAGAGGAAAAACTACGATTTTTGGCTGAAAACCGCTGTTTTTCGTAACTTGCCTTCTTTGAGGCATGTGTTAATATTACCCGATTAAGCTAAAACTTTGCAAAACATAATTTCTATCCCAATGGCACATTTTAAGGGGATGCCGCGAAAGAAATTAGAAAGTTGATTTTTTGTGACCACCTCAGTGTACAACCATCAAGGTTCAATTCTGTGCTCACGGCATGGAATGATTTGCCAAAATATTTGTTCGATTTTATTACTTAGGTTTCGAGTAACTTTACTTTATTTGGCTTTAATTTCATCTCTTGCTTACCTTTTAGAATGCTATGTTCGACTGTTTTACTCAGGTACTTTTTTGAGCATTTCAAAACATTTTGTTTTGTTCAGAAAAACATTTATGCAAAAAAAAAAAACTTTCACGCACTTACTACCGGTAATTAGCAAAGGTCATGTGACGTCATTGCACAAATCATTTTTATCATTTTCTATTATATAATAGGGCGGCAATTGATTACAGCCCTAGACGGCACAAGCCGTAGCTACACCACTGCCCCCCCCCCCCTCTGCATACATAAAAAAATCTTTATTTTCAAGTCTTACATAGTGCTGCAGTTTTTGAATAAATGAAGCATACATCAACAAAAAAAATTTTTTAATTTCAACGAAAAAAAAATAAGAAATAGTTACCGAATCTTACAGCATTTTTCTAAATTATACATAAACTTCACGTACATGAAAAATGATACATGTTAAAAAGAAATGGTTACTGCAGTATAAAATGAATGAGAAAAACATGGCTAAAATTGTATTTAGGTAAGTTTCGAATTTGCCAGTGAAAATTCTTCAAAATGGAAAACATAGAACATTTATAAACATTTCAATACAAAAACCAAAACGTAAGCGGATATGAAATAATGATCTCTAAATAATGCATCGATAACACACAAATCTAACAGATTCTACGCAAATATACATTTTGATCAGATCTACTTTTTCATTGAAAGAAAGAACAAATCTGGATTTTAACAGTTGCAAATTATAAAACCCCACGCATTGACTAGTTCTGAGCTCTTTACACAGATATTTTATCCTCGGAACTATAAATAGATTTTTTTTAAATTTATCTTTATCCGAGCAATTCATACCTTTGGTCCGACTTTCCAACTTTTGGTTGTTGAATTTAGCCAGCATTAGACAAAATTCTTATTCCAGTTAGGTTTTCATGAAAGCATACAGAACAATACAAATATTTAGCTTCTATTAATATAGACCTCTATTTTAAAATCAAATGCACGAAAATTTCAGAGTTTTCTAAAATCGCTATTTTGTTCTATTTTTTAAATGTTTGCTTTAAAAATAATGAATTCATGATTCAAATGATATTTTGATCAATATAAAAAAAAATCCCTTCATATGAAATTCATTTTTATACCAAATTTGTACACCATTTTTTGAAGTAGATAACAACAATAAAGAATCATATCACCGGTATTCAAAAAATAGCAAGATATCTGTATAACTAGATTGATTCTAAGGAACAATTTGTTCAAGTGTATATCGTATTTCTTTAAATACATTAAAACTATAAACACCTAAAATTTAGGTATGATAAATGATTCTTTTATGAAACAAAAATATACGCGATTTTCTTCTGTACACATCAAACGACACTTAGCAAGCTACATATAGAGAAGATATTTCCCTAGAGAAAATAATTCCAAAACTGAATACTGGTACAGGGTTTCAAAAATTAATGCTAATCTTCTCGCTCGTAGAGGATCTGATATTCCACTGCTTGGCGTGGAGTATAAGTAATCAACACGTTTTATACTTGGTGGAAGGACTGTGTCCTCCTACAAGTGCAGAAACTATTTCGGTTGCTGTAGCTAGCTCATGTGTTTATCTATAGATGGTTTCGGTGAAATAAAGTCACCCACGATGTTTCATAGTCCCTTTTTTACCAAAGAAACTATAACTTCGACTGCTCGTAGTTGCTCTTCTTTTTCGTGACTTCCTTCACGCAGTCATCTGGGTCCGTCGCGTGAACTGGAAGCGCCATTGGAAGGCGAGGGGTTGTCAGAATCTTCCAGCGCTAGAAGAAAATAATATACTTGTTAATTATAGTCAGTTGAAGCCCGTTGCACCTATTGTGGTCATATATTTTTAGATTAATAAAAGTAAGTAAAATATTGTAACCCGTCTAACGCGAGGGATGCGTTCCAAGACTCCTGACATAAGTCGGAATTTCGCGTTGTAGACAAATGTATGAATACGGATTTTTTTATTAACACTTTACCGACCGGGCGTCGATTAATCGACGTTTTGTTCCCAGCGCTTACCGACCGGGCGTCGATTATTTGACGTTTGCTCTCCGGCGCTTACCGACCGGGCGTCGATTAATCGACTTTGAACCGATCCGTGGATTTTATAGTTTAACAATAAAATGGAAATTGGACGATCTGCAGCTGAGCGGGCGGTGAAAGGGCATAGGATGTTCGAATCGCTACCGGTCGGTAAAGTGTTAACATACTCAATTATTTTAGGCATTTTTAAACACAAGTCACACCGTTTAGAACCATTTCTTAACTATATATTACCATTTCTTACATAGATAATTACGGAATGGTCCTTTCAGTGGTCCTGGGTGGATCAAAGTAAATCACGAAACTTATATTTAATCTATAACCTAGTTAATGCTTACACCCAGCGTTTCCTTTTTTGAAAATTTCACGTTACATGAGAGAAATTCGCGTTGTTTGGAAATTTCGTTTCTTAAGAAAAACTCGCATTATAACAGTTTCGGGTTAACAAGTCGGGTCGCGTTGCAGCGGGGATCGACTGTAGATAAAAATGCACTGAAAGGTGGGTGCTATTTGATATATTTCATCGTCTTTAGTTCTATTGGAACCCTCTGGCAGTTCTACGTTAATCTTTATATATATATATATATATATAAATGAATGTGTAGCAAGTTATAAGCGGTACGTGAATTTGGCAAAACTTGGCAATGTCCCGAAATTTTGCTGTGGTAACCCTAGCTCATCAGCAATGGAAAATTGGATTCAAAGGGATTAATTATATTAAGGGGCAAGTTAATAATGGCATCAACGAAGATAACGAAGTACCTGTTTTAGATTGCCTGGAGTAATCAGCATTGAGTACAAGAAATATAATGGCACACACAGCATGGATGATAGAGCCATACACCATCCTATGGCAATCGCCCAGCCAGGATATTCGTAATCCTTATTGTACGTCACTGGTTTGTACGTAATTAGGCTGAATATGAAGATTCCCTGGGAAATAAAAGGTAAATATAAGTTTAAATGCTCACACACATTACGTAAACTTAGCAATGCATTTCATTCCAATAGACACTCGTATTCGGCAAGTATAGGAGCATGCAGTTCAAAACCATAACAGCTGCAAGAATAATGCAAAGAAACGGAAGCAAAACTAAGCTGTAAAAGCAATTTCTTCAAAAGAGAATTCGAGCATGATAGTAAAACCTTACAGCAGGAACATAAAAAATATACTTTGAATGATTTTTTTTCGTCGAATCTTAAAGCATGTTTTGCGAAAAAGTTTTAAATTGCATTTTGTTTTATTTTTATTGCAATATAAAATAAGAGGTTGAAAGAAATTCATATACTTTTCTGCTTTGTATTTCTTCAGCAGGAGACGGAGATAAAATTGTTGCTTGTAGCTCTACTTCATTTTCACTTTAAACTTTAACTATTTATATCGTTCTTACGACAGAGCTATAAAATCACGGAATAGCATTATTTTGTAAAGTTAAAATAGGTCAACATTTGAACAATAAGAAAGAACGTAAAATCAACAGAAGCAGAAAATTCCAAACTTATGTCTGTCCAACAGCATCGGTTAAATCAACGCCTTTCCGAATTCTTCAGTCAACAACGAAAATTCAATAACTCTGGATATAGAATCGTTTAAGTTTGAAGATTAAAACTTTGAGAGACATATTTACCTCCAACTATGTCTGTATATCCAATATAACTCATGTACGTAAGTTCAAAATGAAATCCTAATTATTTAGGAATAAAAAAATATATTCCAAAACTACTTACCTTTTCTCCTTTATATCAATAGCTGCTTCCTTTGTGATAAACGTAAAAACGCAAATCCACCAAACAAATTTTATCAATTTTACGCAATTCAATGACATTACAAAAATCTCTGTTACAGTAATGATACGAAATATTTATTACTTCGAACTATATATTAGTTCTCTGGATTCCCATATGCAATAACATATTATATACTCATACAATTGGTCGTTTATATTTTACAAAAAATATTTACACCAGAGCTAATATTAAATTAAAAATTAAAACCTACACTGATTGCCAACCTCTTCATGTTAAGATGAATGTTATGGACCAGAACACATTCAGCATTCAAATGCATTTAAACACATTCAAATATTTCTGTGCTAAGGATTTGCTAAAAAAAAGGTTACAATTAAAGTTCCTTGTAACTTGGAAGTACCAACCAAATTGCATCATTTGCAGAAAAACTCATTCTTTCGATTGGTACTCATAAATGAGTGAGTAAGTTTCCACTATTAAGATTGCGAAAGGATTTTCCGTTAATTCAACTCGTAAAAACGGAATCTAACTGAGCACATTCTTGATTAAGTCGCCTTTTGAGCAAAAAACGAATTATCAAAATAGGTTCATCTATATAAGAGACAGACACACAACAGAAGAACCACCTTTTTGTTCATGGACCAGCGATTGGGGTCTACTGCTTTAAAATATTACAAAAAAAAAAAAACCTTCTCATTCACTAAACTCTTTAATTAAAAAAATAGTTAGATTTGCAAGTGACATGTTATAAAAAATAAGGGCAGCACATTATAGACATATTATGAAATGCACTTCCTTATTTCTAAAATGTATTTTCCTTGAGAAATTCAAGTCATTGAACTGCATTTCATTTCCACGAAAAACCTCAAAAGGCACCAAAAAACTTTTGTCAAAACTAAAAAATCATACTTCAAATAGTAGTATGTATCCAGTTTTGACTTTTTTTCCCTCACTAATTCAGAGAATGCATGAATTCTACAATATTTTTGTTCATACAAGTATTATTTCTCAAAAAATAAGAAATAATAAATTTTGCACTAAAGATAAATTGATTGGTTAAACCTCAGTATATTTACACCTGCGTACACATCATTCACATAATATGAACGAAATAAGAGACAAGATAATAAAAGATAAAATTGTTATAAGAACTTCATAAACTTAGGAATATTTTCTTGTTTTGTACTTTAATTATTCCATTTAAGTTAAAGTAATACACTAAATATCACGAACAGAACGCTACTAATTCATATCACAGTTAAAATCAAACCCTTAATACATACCACAAATGTCAAATGAATTTTTTAAGCAACAAGAAATGTGTAAGCTTTTAATTTAATGAAGCACATTGAAGTACAAAAATAGTTTTGGTATTAAAGAAATAAACTATTCTTGGCGGATAAAATGAAAATTAATTACACGTTCTAAAAGAATCAAGAATTTTGTTGCAAAAAAGTTCTAAAAGTAGATATGATTTAAATAAGTATTTTTTATAACTACCTTCAACAAGAGTTTAACGTCAAATTATTTTTTGAAAACATGTAAGCAATGTTAACACCAAATTGCCTAAAATCTGAAAGAGACATGCATTGCAAAACTGGACGTACGAAATGCTTTGTGACGAAATGGTTCTAAATGCAAAAATAACAGCATTTTCCTGCCCTCAACAAAGATAATATCGTCGTAAGAGCGCACGTAAGCTAAATTTATAATACGACTTCTTGTCACTTAATTCACAAAAATGTAGTCTGTGCTACTAGTGCAGTGGGGCCACAAAATACCTTGAGAGATTACGCTCTGTTCTATACACAATTATACACAAAAATATATCAATGTGGAAACTGGTATAAGGAATGCTCAGTAGTTTCTTTTCTTTTCGTTTCGTTTTTTTCTTTTATGTTTAAATGCAGACGATATCTGAACAAAATTAAAAGTCGTACTTTTTACCGATCGCTTGCTATTAAATAAAAGCTAGAAAATAAGAAAAATTCTACGTTTGTGTATGATGCGAGTTAGTACTTGTGCGTTTGCGAAGCTGTAGAATTCTATCACATGGATACTGAAGAAATAACAAGAAGCGGCGTAAAAAGTTTGGGTAATGTTTGCAAGGAAAAATCATAATGTACTCGTACCCTGACGTTCTGCGATACAAGAGCATTAGAATGAAGTTGCTTAATCATTTTTCCCAAGCCATAAAACGGGCAAGTGAAATATAAATTTATTATTCAATACATTTTGATTAATTAATATACTGTGTATTTTTATAAAAAATACCGTAAAATGGGGTTAATCGGAACACTTTTCAGCTTTGATTGTAAAAAAAGCAGTTAAAAGATTTTTTTTTAATTTGATTTTTTGGGTAAAAACTTCGGTCTTGCTTTACTTTTGATATTCCAAGCAAAGACAAAAGATTTTGAGCAATTATTATTAAAATATATAGCAAATTATGGGTGTTCCGAATCACCCCTCTGATAGGGGTCAATCGGAACACTTGTTAAAATTTTTATTTTTTTCAATTTAATCTGTAATAGGTCTCACAAACATGAGTAATATTGATGGGGGAGAATAAGAACAGACTAGCTGCCAGGGCAGCTAGATTAGCTTCCTGCGGCATGTTGATGCATAAGTTCCCCCCTCTCTAACATTTACCTCATTCTGAAGTTATATTATTTGATATAATTTAATGTTCATTCGATTTCAAGACATACCACGCACTTGGCCCGGCGTTGCACGGGCACTTCGTGCCCTGAAAGTAGTGAGAAAAAAATTTAAAGAAACTACTCCCCGCCAAGGCGGCTCGCTTACAGGCGCTTCACACCTTTACTTTTTTCCTATATAAAAAAAAAATCATTCGAATTATTGAGATGCTTCACGCCTTCAAGATGGTGAGGAAAGTTTCAGTAAGTTCAGCTCGCTCAAAGGAAAAAAGCAGACATAGATACTCAGTTTTTAATATAAGTAGATGGCTCTTCAACAAATAAATGTTTCAAAATATTACCAGTAGCTAGCGATAACAATTCTACGTAAGTGGCCCGCTTATGAGTTTCGTGTTTGATTTAGTTAAGCCTTCATTCAAAATTCTCATTATCATTGTTATTATACTGTTTCATAGCAACGACGGTTTGCAAGAATGGATTTCATATTTAATCATTTATTAGGCTTAATCGCTTTAAATTTGACTACTTATTAATTGATATCTTCGCTAATTAAAATCGTATAATTATATCAATTGAAACTAATGAAGCTTGAAAAATTACCTATCGATCGGTACCTGGTTCGACTTTCAGGTCATTGGCGTTCAGGAGAAAGAAGCGTGACATAGAAAGATAGTTAGAAAGAAAGATAGTTAGAAAGAAAGATAGTTAGAAAGAAAGATAGTTAGAAAGATACTCAGTTTTTAATATAAGTAGATAATTACTGTCAAATAAATGTATAATTTCAGTACCAGTAAACGTTTATAATTTGTGAAAATTCAAAATAATTTTGAACTTATGAAAAATGAAAAGTAATTTTAAGAAAAGCTTTTGAATTGAAATGCAAAGATTTAACATGAATGGAAGTCACTCATGTCGTCCACAAATATGTACTTGTCCTTAAAACTAGCAATTATGACTTGGCTTAAGTTTTTTCATAACATCTCCTGGGATGAACTCTGCCTTTTCTTTAGTTTTTTGAAATTTCTGGGTTTCGGGGATTGTCCTGAAAGATTTTTTCGCTTATTCATCACTGTCTGTGTGCTGGACGTTTACTACATAAAGTCTATGTGACTTTCTCCCTTTTATTTTAAGTAAAAAAAGTCTCCTGGAGAAAAAATCTTTTGAAATCTGTAACTTTTGTCATTCTAAGATCTAGTTGCTCACGAGAAGGTATAAACAGTAATAAATCCTTGTCCCTGTCTTGATTAGAAGAATTGGGGTTAGAATCTTGATTTTTCAAACAATTTCCTTCAAATAAGTTTGAATTGGAACAACAGAACTAAGTGTTCCGATTCACCCCGTAAATTTTTTTCCCATGGCATTTTTCAGAATTCTTCACTTTTATGACACAATTTATAAAAAATGTAAATTCTAATGTGGTATTCTGTTGTTCAGATACATGTATAATTGAAACATACCACTCATAGTTTTTAAATATAAGAAGGTTTGTTCTTGCATATGAAGTTTTGCAGTCTATGAAAATGCGTGATGTTTTCTAGCATTCAACGTGCAGCCCTCTTTAGAAGCCAGTAGCGTTGCCAGATTGACAAAAGTATTTTTTTCCTACTTCCTATGATCTTACCTTTCTAAAAAAAAATTCATGGCGAAAAATACCCAATAGTATATTTATGAAGAATTTCTTTGTACGGTTGGGAAGTTTTGTTCCGATTGACCCCGCTGTTCCTATACACCCCATTTTACGGTATTTTAAACTATTACTAATAAAACTTAACTAAGCTGAAAATTTATTCCAGCTCGCAAATTTAGTTGCCAAGGACAGAAAAGCTAACATTCTTAGTAGTGTGCAAAAAAGATCCATCCCTTACGAAGAAGCGTCCGATTATTGGTCATACTTCATGGTACAATTCCAAACTCAACCAGTAATCATATTAGTGTTTTTTAATTAATTTCTTTCAAATAAATTGTTATGCAAGCATTTTAAAACTTATATGAATTTTATGAAAAAACTTCTCACACGCAAAATATGCGTTGCTCTAAATGTCTAAATCCATAACAAAAAATAATGTTTCATGAAATACTTTAAAATCTGAAAGGAAAAAAGTTATTAATTAAATTTAAGCGTATTAAATCTTTATTTTTCTTCCATACAGTCTCACCATCATTATAATGAACGATTATTTAATTGATTTCTTTATTCAGAAATATTGGGTAAAACAACGGGCAAAATATGAATTGCTCGTACAAAAATTATCTCAAAATAATGAAGTTCGTTCTCTATCTAACGACTTTCCAAGATCTAACTCTATTCTTTGCATGCATTCCATTATTTTCTATCCTGAAAAATATGCTTTTTTTTGTGTCTTTCATAAACTGCGAATATTAAAAAATTAATATCCCAGCAAATTGTTATTACAACTGGGAGTACGCTTGGAATCGGGTCAGAAAGTGCATTCATAGTGTTTATTTACCCCTTTGACTCTCCTTTTCCCCTTTGACTCCTTTCATAGAAATGCTCTCTCCCTGTTTTACTAATTGCTTTGATTAATTTCTTTTAGAACGAAAAGAAAATACCATATTTTACGTTGTTTTGACCCTTTTTATCACAAAAGCTTAATTTCAGTATTAGCTATGATTTTAGAAGTTTTTTTTTTATCTGTATTTGTGACGATATTGACGGATACGACCCTAAGTATCTAGCAGGCTTTTTAACTACATAAGTTTTTATGCATCTTCCACAATACAAATAACTGTTTAATGAAAAAACAATAAACCATAGGGCCTTTTTCAGCTTTAAAAAAATTGAAATATATGCACATTTGCAAAAAAGAAAGTTCAAAACGTTGGAATTTTTTTGCATAAATTTTTGCAACATTTGATGTTATAGTGAGCATATGTATGTCTACAATTTTATGTTAAAACCAAATTAATGTTACAGATTGTCTGAAATCTTTTTTTTAGATGCTAACTATTCTCTGCTAAATGAAACTTTTTGTTTAAAACTTTAAGTTAGGGGTCTTACAATGCAGCAACGACAAAATGCGTCTGGTTTAACAGATTGTTGCTACATTTATGACATAATGACTAACAACGAGATTTTTCAACTGACATGATAATACAATCAACAAATCAGATGATTAATTAAACGCATATAACCGTTAAAAATAAATTAATGAATAAACCAATTAAAAAGAAAAATGACAATATTGAAGTTAAAAAATTTTATTTGTACTTTTGGACACGTTGTCTTGCATTTTTAACTTCATTAATTGTACAAAGTTTTCGACTACTTTTCTTACAAATGACAATATTCTCTATTTAAAAATGGCAAAATTTATTATTATTTTTTTTTATTATTCCTTCGTGTCAATTGCAGATTGTGATCGCGTTTAATCGAGGACAGAAAATATTCGACGATATCCAAAATTTTCAACATCACGATCGGCGCCTAAGATTAGACATCTGGGCATGAAAATGGAAATTTTGGTTGAAAAACACGCCTAACTCTTATTAATCACTACATTATTAAATTTATTTCTACAAAGCAAATGTGATTCAAGCTGCAAAACAGAATTTCTAGAAGCCATGTTAGGCATGTATTAGTCAGCATTCTTAAGAAAACCATCTGCAATTGATTTTTTGGCGTATCCTTTTGCATATGATAAAGAAAGAAGCAGAAAAGCTAATTTGTCGTAAAAACAAATGATGAAGTTACTTTTGAAATTTCAGTTTCTCTTTCAAAACTTTATTCCCCTTTCATATGAGACAAATGTGTCGATTCCGAAATACGTTTGCAAGTAGTTCTTTAATTAAAAAAATGTATGTACGAGTAAAATTGTCCTTAACCAATTTTTTTATATGTTTAGTGTGTTTGTGGTATTCAAAAAGAAAAGTTTCTAGTAATATTTGCGATTTTTGGAGCAGTGGCGACCAAATTGGTGGTTCCTTTCTCAGATAGGCAGTCTGCTAACATGACGTGTTCAGCAATCCTTGCTCTTCCGCTATGCAGGAAATTTTTTTTTTATACAGAAGCCCCTTGCCTCCTGACAAACACAGGACATATCTGCTGCACAGAGAGGTTGAAATAACAACCATGAGCAGAGGCGGGACTCGAACCCGCGACCACTTGCTTACGAGAAGACTACCTCTAGGCCACCGTCGCCCCCCCTATGCAGGACATCGTGGCGCTGTACTAGCAATACATGGGGCCATCTGTTGAGTTGCAGGGTCACAAATATGTGGCGTACGGATGTGTGTCCCTGGTCCGCTAAGAGGTGAGGCAAGGTGGAGAAAAGGGATCTTCTCGTGGGTTCCCAGAACTTTAACCAATGAACTAAAATATCCTTAAGGCTAGGGGGGGGAGTGGCGTTATGAGCTCTCAGACGTAGGCCACACACTAATCACAATTTGTCATTGCGAAAAACATAATTTGAATTCAAGATGTTAAAATTTAAATTATTTTTTCATATACTTTACATTTGACATTGAAAAGATTTTAGACTTTCATTTTTTACGTTTGAAGAAAAAAGCGAATTTTCAGGAATTTTCAGTAAGCGTACGAATTTTGATTTTATCTCTCAAGATATTTCCACAGACTACCCAGTTGATTGTGCTCATATGACATTATTCGGAACAGATAAATTCACAGTGATATTCAAAGACACATTCTATAGCGGCAGATGCATTTCGTCGCTGTAGTGGGGAGTATTTTTCTGCCAACAAAGAAGGAGTCTACCAAAATATTACAGATGGGATTTTGTCTAGATATTGTTTAGCAGTTTTGCTGGAATGACATTTCGTTTAAAACACTTCGATTTAATTTACAGCATATATCTAGACTTCCTTCAAATCTCCTCAGTAGTTTGAATTCATTTATTTACTTATTCCTTTATTTAATAAAGACGATGCGAATCCTGACTTGTGAGAAAAGAGAATGAAGTCTCTTTCGACAACCTCCGCACTCCAGATACTCTGTAGCAAAGAAAAACATTTTATTAAGCATTACTAAGACTAAATGAAAACAAACTTACTCCTGTCACAAGTGGAGAAATAAAACTCCAGCAAATCATAAGCCATGGATTGATCCTGAATCCCAACATTTCTTGAATATTATCATAGAAGCGATTTACACCTATTAAGATAATGAAGTATAGATAATAAACCATGAAGCAGGTGTTGAGATGCAACCACAACCCAATACTGATTGTGATGGATAATCATGAATAAAGCCTCTTTTTACTATAGCATTTCAGTTCCAGTTATATTTTTTAACTTTTAGAGATTTACAGGTCACCCAATTTTTTCACTTGTTTGAAGCAGTTTCAAAAATCTCAAATGTTTCATGAACTGAAATGCTACATCACAAACAGCATCTATTTCAGACAGATTAAATTAGCAGAAGTAACAAAGTAGAGGCCAAATAACTAAGTAAATAAATAAGTTTACAATAGTGACAAGTTTCATAGACTTACTTCTAATTAATACATTATTACAAAATAAACTGTAAATATTATTTCAAAAATTTAATTAATGAAAAGTATATATTATTTAAAAAGTAAAATCAGTAATTTATGATACAAGAGAGCTTAAAATTATATATACAAAATGACTTCAATTTCAAGATGCAAATTCAAATTTGAAATGAAAAATGCTTGATTTTCAGTGCATGATTTCTGAAAATCTAATGATTTTCAAAAATCTATCGAAAATTATGTTCTATTTAAAATTATTTGAATTTTCCTTCTTTGATGAATTACTAATTCACATCTTGAACATTTTACATTAATAAAAAACAAACAACCCATTAACCAATAGAGGTAATAGTTATGGAGATTGCTCAGAAAGCACTTTTCTTCCTTACACTGTCCTTCCAAAGCATTTTACCTGCTCGAAGGACAGTCAGCACCCCCAACATATCACAAATACACTACTACTGAAATTTACCTCGTATAACACTGTCCTTCCAAAGCAGCAATGGTGACATCGATTCTGCTCGAAGGACAGTCAGCACCAGCAACAAACCTAACCTGTTGTTTAATCTCTGGCCGTGCTAGCCAACCAGTTTTTTTTTTTTTTTAATTTTAGAATAAAAACGTCCTATAGGGAGCTATTAAATTTTGAAATTAGATAGAAATTTTGAAGTTAGCAAGTATCGAAAACAGGTTTTGAAAATTATTAGTGATTAATGTTACAATTTTCCTTATTGATGCCTGATAAGCAAATTTTTTAACCCGCCAATATGGCATACTTTTGTTTCCTATTTCGCAAGTTTGACTTTAGTGCATATTTAATACGAAAAATAAATCCAAGAAACGTAAGTCTCCACATATCCTGATCGATATCCCAAGAGTCATAACTTAAGAGCATCTAGTAACTAGTATTAAGAGCATCTGTTTATGCAGTGAAAACGAATCATGTATACCATGTACATCGCAACGTTATATTGTACCAGATGCATAGACTGCATAAAAGCAGTGACTTTTTCTTCTCTCGCCTATAAATTCATCACTCTTTTTTTTTTAAGAAATAAATTCTGAAAATAGAAATAGAGTGATAACAATTTGATTGGGTTCTTGCTCAAATAGTTGCTTTTGCTGAAATTGCTTCTTTACTTTTGTTGCAATTAGGACCCAATCATCTGCACTTCATGCTTCATGATGTTGTAGCCTTAGGATAATGTTTATAACTGTTTGTAATACGCTGATATAAAGGAATTATAGCTGCATGTGAACATTCAAAATATCTCATAACCCTGCTAACATCTACATGATCTAGTCCAGAAATATTAGCCCTTTTCGATAATTTTTTTAGTCTAATTAAGCAGGCACTCAAAGAAATTGTTCAGTTAATTACTGCGACCTAACGTATAAACCGTGGAAGCCTGATATCATAGGGATTTTTATTTGCCCTTAAATTCGTATTGTGGTGATTTAATAAGCGATTTGTAAGAAATATAAGTGATCAAAATGCAAAATTCATATCTTCAGCCCTTTCTTGGCGATACTACTGCACAAAGCGGGAAAGCGCGCACGCGGGTCACAAATCTTCGGAAAACAGAGCTGTGGTCTTAAATGAAAGGGGCTGTAATGTCTGAAGACACTGTATTCTATACCTACATATTCCATGATGAAAGCAATTAATTTTATGCTGGTAATCTACAGTATTCAGTGAAAAAAGAAATTTTTTTTCGACGTTATAGCTATTGAAGAAAACTGCTTACCGATTGGCGGGTTAAAAACATTTGGGAAAATAGAAAATATACAAGATGGTTATACAAAAAGTTACGATTTCAAAACGCTCTAATTCAAAAACTACTGGTCAAAATGACTCAATATTTCCCTTGAACAGTCGTGATGTCAGATTTATTTTACAAAGGAAAAAAAAAAAGTTCAACTTGGGACGTTGTACATTTTTACATCGTTATGGAGGTATGCTCTAAATGTGAAATGAGCTTTGGAGAAATGGCACAAGTACAAACTCCCTCCGTTCTGATTTTCAACATGTCTTAACGCTTTCAGCAAGCACCCTAACAAATCGAAAGTGATATTAAACAACGTATGCACAAATTTGTCGAGTGTGTTTCATTAGCTCCTCTTTTTCACTTGCCAGAATCTGTTTTCTCTTACAAACAATTTTGTTCATCGAATTATACTGCTCGACATTGGAAATGCAGCACCAAGAAGGAGTGGTCAGAAATTGATGAAATTTGGTAAGAAGACAGAGACAGCGTGGAACAATAAGTGATATTTATTTCAAAATAATTAAGCAAAATTTAGAGCGAGGACGGCGTCGGCTCAGTAAGAAGTAGGACCACCGCGGAGAGCGATGCACGAAGAAACACGTCTAGGCATGGAGTCAAAAAGCCTGCGAATGGTGTCCTGAGGGATGGCACTCCATTCCCTTTCAACCATTTGCACCAGTTCGTCCTCTGAACGAGGCAGTGGCTGGTTCTGCAAACGGCGTCCAATCACGTCTCACACATGTTCGATTGGTGACAAGTCAGGAGAGTATGGTGGCCAGGAAAGCATCTGTACACCTCGTAGAGCATGTTGGCTGATTCGAACACTGTGAGGCCGGGCGTTATCCTGTTGAAAAATTGCATTTGGCAGACGCTGAAGGTAGGGGATTGCCACCGGCCGCAGTACATTATCTACATATCGTTGGGCCGTCATAGTGCTCCGAATACGAACTAGAGGTGATACGGAATTGTATGCAATAGCGCCCCAAACCATTATGCCACGTTGTCGCGCTGTGGGGCGTTCCACAGTTACTGCCGGATTCGATCTTTCTCCACGTCGACGCCACATACGTATGCGATGACTATCGCTGGACAAACAGAAGCGGGACTGATCTGAGAACACTACGGTTTGCCATTCTGCCATCCACGTCGCTCTGATCCGGCACCATTCCAAACGTTGGAGTCTGTGCTGTGAGGTCAATGGCAGTCTTCTTAGCGGGCGCCGTGATTGCAGGCCACGTGCAACCAGTCGACGGGAAATGGTTCTGGTCGACACAGGAACATCCAGGGTACCTTGCACGTGCTGCAGAATCGACGTACAAGTGACTTGCGGGTCCGCCACAGCTTGTCGGTGAATCCGTCGATCCAAGCGGTCTGACGTCACTCTGGCTGCACCTGCACCCCTCAATGTGGCTACATTTCCTCTTTCCAACCATCTCCGACACAGCCGATGCACAGTGCTTGCATCCATGTGGGTATCAGCTGCAATTTGACGTATGGACCAATATCCCCTTCTCAGTCCGATCACCATACCCCTTGTAAAGTCGTCTATATGCTGGAAGTGTCTTCGTTGAGGACGGCGTGGCATTTCCTCCTATCACACGTATCCTTCGAGACAAAAACCAAATTTCTCCGATAATTAGTCTGGCAGAAAAACCAACATGAACATAGCCCACTTTTCAACTTCATTCTCTTATATTTTACTTCACGTGCGTCGGAGAGCTGCGCATTTCATATCATTTGCATAACTCAGTGACGTGCGTCTACGGTAAAATTTGCATGAATTTCTGACCACTCCTTCTTGGTGTTGCATTTTCAATGTCGAGCAGTGTATAAATCCTTAGAATCTAATTTACTTTCGACTAACAACCGTGTTTATCGAATCTCTTTAGTATGCTTTTTCCCTTAAATTACTCTGACAGCGCCATTTATCGGCAAATGTGGGAACTATTTTTTGCCAAGTAAAATCCATTGATGTCGAAATTGATGTTCTAGTGGAATATCTAGTCATTCTGACAAGTATCTTTTGAATTTTAGCAATTTCAAATCGTATCGTAACTTTAATGATAATTATCCTGTACTTAATGAATGGCAAATTGAAAGGGTAGATTTTAAATCGACTTCGAAAGAAGGCTTCTACATACATTCTTAAATAAAAACATGAAACAAATGAAAAATTCATTAGGTTAAAATAACTATAAAAACTAAAAGCTTTAAGATATTTTTAAATAATACGTACAAACTAAACACAATAGAACTTAAAACATATAATGGATATCAACAAAAGAATTTTAGTTTTATTTTAATAAAATATCAATGTTTGTAGAACCCTTCCGACGCGAAAGTAGGAGCTTTCTGAACACATTTTTTTTTTAAATTGCTTTATCCATAAGAGATTCTACTTGAGGATTGACGGAATAAATAGGAATATTAGTTCGGAAAAGAGGGGGTTAGTGTTTAGCTAAACTTTTCAGCAGTTTAACGAACTTTTTGGTGGAACTGGTTGGCAGAACTTTCTTTGTGACTGGGGCAGAGATTAGAGGTTTGTTAGAAACAGCCACCACTGTTACGTACCGTATACCCAGGCAACAGCTCCGCACTCAAAGACACAGAACCACAGCAGAGTCATACCACTTGCCGAGTAATAGTCAAACACTTGGAACACGTACATACCACCCTAAAAAATGAGGTACAGCATTAAATCTACAAAGGTCTCAGGGATCCTTGGCAGATGCCAGAACCACCTGATACTCATAACGATTGCTTAAAAATGCTCGTTCGGTTCGAATTCAATGGTAATTTATGGATTGGCGGCAGTGTGTAAAAATGATCAACGGTTGAATAAATATAGTTAAATCAAAATGAAAAGGACTAAAAAAAACTTCTTAAAATCGGATTCGATTATGAGTTCGAAGAAAGCTAAACAGAAAATATTCACATATGCGATAAGAAATCCTCGACTTTTATGTAACAAAACTTTAAAATAGCGAAAGGGGGGGGGGGGAATGCAAGAGCTTTCAGATACAAGCACTTGATAAGCAATCGATACGCCATTGCAATGCGTAGTTCCAAAAGGACGATACTCTGTTTACATTTGAAAATAGTGAAGGTATACTCACCATTTTTGGCTTAAATGCTGAATCTGAGGAAAGAATTTGTCAAGTCTAGAAAACTACACACAAAAAAAATTTCTTATAACCTAACCCCATTAAAGGTGCCATTGGTTTTAGTAGAAGAGTAGCTTTCAAACTCAATTGTTAAAAAGCGAACAAAAAATAATACATAAAGAGTAACTATTTAGAAAAGTACAAATTACATTACTGTTGCAGCAAATAGGAGCTTGGTGAAAATCAATGTATTAAAACTTAAATCGCATTAAAAATGACATATATAATATGAAACACCAAGCATCCCTTTACCAAGGTGGGGGAAAAGATTTTCGTTAAACTAATATCACACAGTTTTCCGAAACGAGGAAGGAGTTTTACAACTTTGATTCAGTTGTATGGATTTCATAGAAAATCTGTGCTTTAATATATTGTTTTTCACCAGCTTACGGAACGTTTGAAAGTCCCAATATTATTAAATATTTATTAAACGTTAACACTTTCTTGTTTTAAAAGAGAAGATTGGGCTCCGATGAAACAAATTTTTTTATTTGAAATTTTGGAAAAAGATTTGCGTAATCTTTTTTTTTAAACTTTACTCGTTCACAAACTTTTTAGTGTAAAAAAAATAATGTTGAAATCCCTTTTAAGGTTTCAAATATATTTTGGATTGGTAATTGAACGTCATTTAGCGCTTATTTTACATAAAAGTTAAATATTTCTTTGATACTGTAATGAAAATGCCATTTATCACCTTTAATTGTGCAATTAAAACATTAAATGACATGTACTACATGATATTTTTACCTTAACCTCAGCATCAATTCTTTTTTACCTTTAGTAAACTTCTATGATAATTTTTTATACTATCTTTTCTTTCATTTCAACATATTATGTATTAGTTTATATTTTGATTGCTGGTTATTTTTATAAAGGTAATGATTTCAATTTTGCCCAATTTTTACCACTGTCAAGGTGGTCCATCCTTCTTAGCGAATTCACAAACATTAAATTGGAATTAAAATGGGAATGAGAAGGGAATATATATATACAGCTTTTGGCTCAAAAATAACGATTAGAACTTCGAACCGCAACATATAACCGCACTATAACAAACATTAATTTTAATAATTAATATTTTTAAAGTTTTTGTCATGGGACCCTAACTAAAGTATTAAGTTCAAAAACGAAAAAAAAAATTGAATAGCAAAATTCATTGTCTGATATCAGAAGGTTTGAAGTAAACTGCGGCAAATTTAACGGGCTTTAATGGTATAGCGAGAAAGTACGGAAGTTAATTTCTCAACGTAGTATCATTGAAGTTTTACAAATCCAAACTGTTACGGGTCAGTTTGTAAAGTTTTAAAAACTCAATTATTACAATCAAGTGGTAACCGTGCTCTGAAAATAAATAAACAAATAAACATAGCAGATTATAATATAGAAGCGAACCCATTTTCTAGAATACATTAAAGCCTTCAGTTCACATAAATTAAGAAGAAACTTACGTATAAAAATACACAGCATAAAGTAATTAAAAATATTAATTTCAATCAACCAACAAAACAAACTTAATATTCTTTTTCTAATATTATTATAACACCATAATTATAGCATGTAAGATATACACAAATGCTTGAATTTCACATAGAAATGCAATTGATTTTCATGATAACAAATGCTATTGTTCGAAACCTTTCAATGAAGCTAACTTAATAATTTCGAGATGATTAATTTTTTAGTTCTTCTAGATTTTACGCTTTAATAAGAAGACAGAAATTATAGTCTAATACTTAAAATTTCTGTTAACTTACTTGACTTTCATTTAGCTCATTAAAACCAACAAAGTTGCGACATTGATTGACTGCAATAGAAGTCACAGATATTTGGACGCATAAATTCTATCTGGAGCTAACGTGTGGGGCATTACATCTCTAAAGTTGGAGAGTTCCATTTTCCTTCATTCACAAGTGTCAAAAATATGCCAAGAGTTACCCAATTCAGACTTCACCTTCCATCTTTGGGAACATTTCCGGCAGATTGCCGCAGTGATTTGATGTTGGCCTCCAACGAAAAAAGACTTACGTTCAAACCTGGTTCCATTCTGGATTTTCACGATGCAGAAAATTGACAGTGCCAATGTCCTATGATTAAGGAGCATGTAAAAGATCCCTTGAGTATGTTTTTAGCTTTGAATTCTCTAGGTAAAATTGAATTCCTGATTCAGTTTCGCATCAAAGTGAGGCCAGGTGCCTCCATCAGGTTGGGAAACTGTGTCCAAATTCTGCTGCGATGGTATCCGCCGGTAGAAGTGCCACATGAAAGAATGGATACCACGTCTCAAGGAATGCACTAGGTCTGCAAATGCATTGAAACCAATACACATCTCTATTAAAAAAACATGCGCACACTCAAGCCGATTATGCCTGCTCAATGACAGAGACTAGCTACATGTGCATAGCAGTCAGTGCTAGTGATATATGTTGTATGACAAGAAAAATGTTGCTTGAACGTTGTGATTCCAGTTGGTGAGATCCTATGTTACGGCAACGTTAAAGTGCTACCGAATGAGACAACGAACCTCAGTTGTTTACGAGACACTTTGCACGCTAGCAGGGCCCCATGTTTTTAAATGACAGACTCGATTCTTTGGTCAATCTGAACCAACTATTGACTCCAAAAGGCTATGTTCGAATGAGAAACTTTTTTGAAGCTTACAACTTTGTACATAGAAAAAAAGATCCCTTGTAACACTGAAACACATAATGCAATTTGCAAGTTTAAGCTCTAAGCCACTGTTTAAATTCTCCCCTGAAGAAAAAAAAATCATTCTTTATTCCAATATTCAATTACTCAGACACCATTTTCAGACATTTATGAGTTTCACACTGCCATACAGCGATGGATTTCATGATGACAATGCGCCATATCACTGAACAAATAAATTGTCCGCGCTTAATTTGTAGAGCATCTTTGACAAGCAATTTAGCCACTAAGATCTTCATACATGGAGCCCCATTGAATTCATGGAACATGATCAAAAGTTCTATTCGAGAACAAAATTCCTTATCGACAACACTTGGGCAAATATAAACGGACTTCGAAACAGCATGACGAATATTTCTTTATGATTTCAGGCGAATTTTGAGTCAATGCCTCGTCGAACTGCTGCACATCGATGGACAAACTGATGTCCCACACAATATTAAGCGATATCATTTGAACTTTGAGCCCTCGTTAATCAAAAAAAATCTTTATGAAATAGAAGTAAATTGATAAATATTAAAGATGTTTTAAATCAGTCGAACTTAATCGTTGCTTTCTCCTTCAACAGAAAAATTACTATTCAAAAATGTCACATAATTATAAATTACAGAACTTTGAAAATTAACCTGAACACACCAGTTGTTCAATATTACGTCAATATTCTAAAAATTAAAAATATTTTCCGAAATAATTCTGTCCAAAAATTTCTAGATTTTCTCCATTTTTTTATAGACGTTTAATTTGTTTTATCGAGAGCTTTAATTTTGGCGAGAAATAATTCAAATAAACCATCATGCATTTATACTTCGAAAAAATATTTGTACTTTCGTAAAAATTTCAAAACCAACTTTTGTTGTAGTACAGTCGAACGCGCTTAGTGGAATACCCATTTTGCCACAAAAAAATATTCTAATAAGCGGGATATTCCATTATCCGGGATGAAAATAATGCATTTCTATGGTTTGGTACATTGAAAACGTATTTCATTAAGCGGGATATTTCTTTAAGCGATATTCTAATAAGCGGGCTCGACTGTATATGTATATTTTTATGCCTTTTTTTTCTAAATTAACTGGAAACCTTCTATATTGTTTGTAATTTAAGAAAAAAGCTAATAACTGCATTTTAAGAAAAATACAAGATTTTTCTAAACATTTAAATCTTGAAAACAAAAAAAAATGTTTTCATAAATGCAACACACATTTATATCTACGTATTTGTAAGCAGTGGAAATATCACGTAGTTAGAAATAAATGGTTAATTTTTACTTATAACCAAAACTGTATCTGTACTTTTATTATGTTAAAGTCACTCAATGGCGCGTAGTGAAAATTGTTTCGAATAGATAATACCATTTCGAAAGAATAATAAAGGAGTAGTAATTTCGTAACCTATTCGCGTTACGTATTTGCGTACTTAAGAAAAATGAAAACATACTTACAAGAAATAAAAAGAAACACACCAGCAATCAGTATTTCCAAAGGAAATCTTTTTTAGCAAAAAATTAGTAAATTTATTTCACACTCTAAGCTGCATTCATTCAGAAGAGATGCAGCGTAATGTATTTTATAACAAAATTTAATCTCATTTGGTAAAATAATAACTGTAAACTTATAAATCCAAATAAGATTTGGAGAACTATGAAGAGTCATTAACAGTAACATTTTAATCATAAATTGCACTGCTCGAGCGATAGCGTTTCTTTAGATGATTAATTTCTTGCATCCCTGAATTAAATCACAATTAATTCTTTAATTCAAATTTATTGAAAGTAGTAGAAACGACCCAACAATTACAAAAACAGTACTTTAAAAGTCATCTGAACGGTAAATAATTTATGCTTCAGGTATTGATTATATGGAGATTATAATCACAAGTGTTCGTTTAGAAAATTTTTGTTTTAATAGTTTTCTTCGTATAGAAACAGACTAAGAATTTATGCACTTAAAATCTGAGAACTGCTGGGTCAAGCAACGTAAAATATCCAGAGTAAAACATACAGCAGCCTAAACTATTAACGCAATGTATTGTTTAATATCTGTTTGTTCAGGTTAATTTTCACGATCCTGCATTCTATTGAACATAATTACAAATCTGCTAAAGGTCTTGGATAAAGTTTGCTTCGTTTTAAAAATATACTATAGTATGTATAATATACGAAGTAAGAAACATTATCAAATTCACAATGCAAATAGGAAATGAATTGAAACAAGGAAGAAAAGTCGAACGGAATGGAAACCTTTTCCCCCTCAATGATCGAAATTTAACACGGATGATGAATTGCGTTTTCAATGAGTTCAACATACCTTCCTCCATAACACACAAAGTCTAAAGCAGAAATATTTTTATTAATCGATAAAGATATTAAATAATTTACGAAAAATATGTATAAAAAAACGATGTAGCTAACCTATCTTTGACTGAAGTCTTTTAGAATTATCGCTTGTAAATTTTGTTTTCACCATGTTTATAGCGATCTTAGTCACGAAAACTATCAACAAAACAAGTTCCTTCAACTCAAAAACATTTAGATTATAAATCATCAGTATTTCAGACTGTGATATCTGGCACCTGGAAAGGTTTTTAAAAATAAAATGGAGGGAAGTCAACGCACGGAAAGTGGTACCGCGCCGATGCTGCCACTTTCGGAACATTACATCCTTTTTTGCACTAAAAAAAGTGCCAGTAAGCGAGCTCAATTCATCTATTAAAGAGACTCTGAATTAATTTCATTGTTCTTATTTTTTACTTCATTTTAGTTAGCAGTACATTTTCTGCCCTAGAAAATCTCAAAATTGTAACGCTGCAGAACTCACGGCAAAATGAATAATCGGGAAATCGAGAGTTGTGAGATTTCCTCTCACGCCTCCTATTTCCCTCAAAAAAAGTATAAAATGCTTTTTAGTTGAAAATATTTCATTTTCGATTTAATCGAAGCACCACATATTGTATAAAATAGTACCTGATGAAGCAAATAAAATATTTGATGAAACAAAATACATTTTTTTCTCCTTGCCGTAAGCATTTTGCTCACAGATCAAGTTCTTTAGGCTTAACCCTAGTGCGAAACTGTTACATTTTAAAACGAAAACATTAAAGGACATTCGAATAGGAGGTGATTACAAAAGGATGTTGTTCATCTCCAAAACGTCAGAAAAATTTTTAAGTTGAATTTTACACATTAAAAAAGCACATATCATCTCAAGTGCTAGTTTTAATTCACGTTTAATTGCTTCACGAAATACCATCCGACATTAGAGAAGAAAGAAAGAAACATAGATTTTTTTTAATAGTAACCTTACTCTTCTGTGACCATTAATCTCATGATTGTTTCGCTCAATGATACAGAAAAACGAAATTTTTGTTGATGCAGGTTTAAGGCTAGATGATTAAGCTGAAACCATTGCGAAAAATTTCACTTGCTCACGAAAAATGTAGGTTCCCGATACAGCAAGCACTTACCACAGCAGACTAAATGAGTTCCAAAAGAAATTATAAATTCGCTAATTATTTTGTAACTGCTCAGGTTCTTTTATTCTCTTTTCTAAAAGTTTATTACTTTCGTTTTCCACAAAGTGTCAATTCGTTATCACAAAATAAATAGCTGAATAATGAAAAAACACGTAATTATAGATTCATAAATATTTAGGTGAAAATCAATATGAAGTAGAGCAGAGAAAACCATTAGGTACGCTTTTTTATGACCATGAATGTAATGATTTTCCCAAACCGACAATGTGCAGTTCGGGTGAAATAGAAGTCGTTCATAATATAAGGTTTTAATTCCAATCCGATTCGCAGCAGGCGGCAATGTGGGGGGAGAAGGGGATTGATGAGCAAAGCATGCAGGGCTCGGAGCTCCCTAGTTAAACGAATTAGAATTTGCTGTTATTTAAGAATTTAAATGTGCTTTCGTGGCGAAAATAAATTGTTATACCTTTTGAGTTATCAAACGCTTTAGAAATATTTATTTTCTACTAAGCCTTTCATAAAAGCTTAGGTTATTTAGATTCTAGAATGAAGAGGTTTTTTGAAAAAAAATCATAGAACCTTTGTAAATTGCCTTTGGCTCATCTATAATTATAGGATGATTTTTAAGACATTCACAAGTCTCTTAAAAAGTTGTCCTTTAAGGAGGAATTACTTTTACTTAATGTCAAAAATACTCCACTCCCGTTTGAAACACTTTGACTTGAGGGAAATAAATATACGTTCGTGAAATGTTTCATTGTGTCTGAGCTGTAACTACACTATTAATATGAACAGCAACTTGCATAGTCTACAATTAACAATTCTCGTTCATACTGAACTAGTGAATATAAATTGTTCTCTCTAAGACTTCAAGATTTCCCAACAGATGTTGTGGACAATGAAGTAAAACTATAAAGTACTATGAACGTTGTAGAATCTTGTTTTTTCCCTGGGGGGGGGGGATAAAAACTTAATTCCATTGAGAACAATAGATTCCTGTTAAAATAAACAATTTTTTTTTTTTCTATTTAGAGTTTTATTCCTTTGGGTGTCCGATTTTTCATATATATACAGGGTGTCCACTCCTATCGTGGACCAATAGCTCATTTCTAAACCGTTAGAGATACGCATATAGTTCATTTAGGAAAAAATCTCCAAATTACGAAAGGAATTTTGGGTCTATTCAATGTTTTTCAAAAAATCAAATTTTGAAAGAGTTACGAAATTTAAATTTTTATACAGCCCCCCAGTCCTATCAATCATATTTAGTAAAAGTTTCTTGACACTGTAACGTTTAAAACTAAAAAAAAATCACTCTTCTACCACAAAAATTGACCGAGTTATGACGTTTTGAAAAATCAAGATTTTGCATTATTTCATGACGTCATCGAGAGATCACTAAAGGGACCGTATGCGAAATCCTTCAAAATCTTGATTTTTCAAAACGTCATAACTCTGTCAATTTTTATGGTAGAACAGTGATTTTTTTTTTAGTTTTAAATGTTACAGTGTCAAGAATGTTTTACTAAATATGATTGATAGGACTGGGGGGCTGTATAAAAATTTAAATTTCGTAACTCTTTCAAAATTTGATTTTTTGAAAAACATTGAACAGACCCAAAATTCCTTTCGTAATTTGGAGATTTTTTCCTAAATGAACTATATGCGTATCTCTAACGGTTTAGAAATTAGCTATTGGTCCACGATAGGAGTGGACACCCTGTATATATGAGGCTTGGAATAATCGCGGATTACGTAATTGTAATCCGCGTAATCGATTACGTTTTTCTGTAATCGTAATCATAATCTGGAAATGGGACACACGTAATCGTAATTTTAATCACGTATTTCTTGTGTAATCGTAATTGTAATCTTTCTTTCAATAATCGTAATTTAGCTTTGTAATTGTGTAATCTGTGTTTTTTTTTTTTTTTTTTTTTTTCAAATTATTTTCACACATACCGTAATTTTAGTTCATGCTTAATATTTTTATGTTCATATTATTTTTAATCAATAAGTATATAAAAGAAGGAAAAGTTGCATATTTATAGATTTTTAAAACATTTTTTTATGTTTAAAAGATGCTAAATTTTACTTGAGAATTTTAAAGAATTTTTTTAGAACTTTATAATTCCAATATTGATTACATGTAGACAATTTATAAATCGCCAATATATATTTTTCGTGATAGTAAATTTTTACCAAAATAAATCGTTAATTTAACAGAAAATAATAAAAAATATTACTCGCTATGCAATATTGTATGAGATTTTAAAGAAGGCTTAAATTTTACATGCTTCGTTTTCCTTCAGCTTAACTAATAAGGTGCACTGAAAGTTGACCCTCCCCCTCACAAAAATTTCTTAATCCTCCTCTGTACATATATAATGTATATTCCTCTCAAAGCTGTAATCGTGTAATCGAAATCGTAATCGGCGTATGATAATCGCAATCGATTACATTTTTTACATAATCTAATCGTTGCTGTAATCGTAATTGCGGTTTGGCAGAGGACTGTAATCGTAATTGTAATCTCCAATTTTTTAAGCTCGTAATCATAATCGTAATCGATTACATTTTCTCGTAATCGACTCCAAGCCTGATATATATATATATATATATATATATATATATATATATATATATATATATATATAGCATTGCTTTTAATCATTTTCGGAGATGGATGATTTAGTTTATAACGAATTCCCAACTTTTGAGGACTTTCAATTTAAAAAGAAATATTTCCTAATCATTCAAATAGGGAAAATAAGTTTTTTTATTCACCAAATTGAAGAAGGAGAGTTAAAGTCAGCATTTAAGTTCGTTATAGCTATTTCAGTGCTTTAAAGAATGTGTTGAAATGACAATGAATATGAAGCACGTTCTTACTTTCTTAAACGTAAGAAGACGTTCAACTTTTTTTTTTACACAAAGTAGTTGATATTATATTTTCAATTTCCTAAAAGGGAAGATATAAGTGATGAATACCAACTACTTAAAATGGGTAACATCTTATACATTTTTAAAAAAAATTTATTATTAAATTTACAAAACGTTTATATAAAATCAGCTGTTCAAACTTTTTCCAAGACCTTAAAAAACCTTGCTGTAGTTACAACCGGAAAAAATAAAATTTTAAAAATAAAAAAACTACCATTGATCTTCAAATTAAAAAAAAAAAGCAATTTTTGAACAATTTTTAGTCACGAAAACAAGGATTTAGAAACTATTTTCAATTTTAGTTTTAATTACAATATAGCAGAAAAGCATTTTGATTATTTGAGAGTAGTGCTAATTTTTTGGAAAAAAAACTTCATTAGCCAAACTGTAGCATCGTGCATTGAGCGTGCGTCTTAATAAACAAAAAAAAAAAATAAATTCAGCCAATTTTAGGCGATATTTTATTTTTAGACGCTAGATTGAAAAAAAAAACTTCATCGCAAGGTTTTATAAACAAATTTGTATGGTGATGTACAAAGATTGAACTTAAAATTTTAAACCAATGGCAGCTCTGAATGGTTAGGTCATTACAAGTTAAAACTTCAAATAGATTGACTTTTTATCTGAGTTTAATCAAGACGACGCAAATCATAAAGACAAATTTTAAAGAAAGCAAATTGCGAAATTTTAATGAACATTACTTACATTAGTAACCATGGACAAACCAATGAGGAATGAAATTCCACATGTCACCGCAATGAAGTATTCCCTCCTATATCCTACTCTCAGGTAGTTAGGAAACATGTCCACCACGGCTGTAACAAACCCTTCGATAGCTACAAACTGTGAAAGAGGGAAACAAGTTGAAACTCAAACAAAAATAGAATAGAAATAATGAAAATGTACATTTGTAGGAGAATAAGTTTTTGAATTAATTTTCATTAGCTTTTTCAAAAACAATTCCAGAAGTTTCAGATGATTTCCTGCTAAAATTTTCACTGTGTGTAGCTTTTTTCTTAAAAAAAAAAGCCAACAACTTTGCTACAATTTTAAAAGCCTCTATCGCTGATGCATAATATCAATGAGCTTTATAAAGACAAAAAACATAAAAAATTGCAAATTATTGTAAAGCTAGGAGAGATCTATGAAAACACCAGGAAGTCAAAAAGAAGAAAAATTTTATTAATAAAGAGGTAAAAATGACTTGAATTTGTACAACCCTTCCCCCTTTGTTCTGTACAAAATGTTAAGGAGCGCGGGTTAAGGCAAAAAAAAAAAAAAATATATCAAATTTTGTTCTTTACTGGAGCACTTCTTACTTAGACTGCATGTGGATACTAGTTCTTTCTATTTCAGAACCTTTTTTTTTAGTTCGAATTCTTAACATTAAGAAAAAAAAAAAAAAACCCCACAAGGTCTGTTGTGGCTGGTAACCACGATTTTCCCCTTATAAATAAAAAATGATTGCGGCAATTCAGAGAGGAAAACAATAGTAAGTTTTCTAGAAATTAAGTTCAAAAACGTGGCAGGGTCACACTCTAAGTTAATTGCTGGAAAAGATTGTTCTTGATCTTAGTATAAGAACAATATTTGCAAAGAATTTTAAATCTTATACAGGAACAACTAGCAGAAATGTTTGATCGTCGTTTCAAAAAGTCTGCAAAGCATTGAGATAACTTTTTATTTCTTACCTGACTGTCCAATCCAAGCATAAGTATCATAAAGAAGAATAAAATGGCCCACAGTGGAGCTACTGGCATCTGTGTTACAGCTTTTGGATACGCTATGAACGCTAAACCAGGACCTAGGAACAAAGTTTAGTAGCTTTTAATCAAACAGAAAATTTATTCATATTACGCCCATTTATATAAATTCTCATTTTTATCATTCATGATTATTTTATATTGCGCACATTTACAAGAGCGTATGAAGCTCAAAATGAAAGGGGGGAAGGGGTCTCGCAGCTGACATGAGGGAAAGGGATGGAGGTGAGAGGATCACCAGATCCAAGTACTATTAAAATCGCCGTTTTAATTAACATTGTGTAGTTTCGGGAGAAGAGTGTTGGGTGAAGTTCAAAGCCATCCCTAGTAGCACACTTCGTTGTTTAAAGGTTGTAAAATGGTTATTAACGTTGTAACAACCGCTTAAAAACGTTAATAAAACGTTTAAAGGTTATTTGTGCTACCTGGGATTCCCCGGGGAAAATTTCCAAAATTGACGTAAAAATTCACAGTATTAGGAGGTAAAAATTCGCAATTTAGGATTTTGGAAATACTAGGGGAAAGTAAATTTGGGCTTTCTTCCAGAATGTTTTTCAAAATTGAAATAAACTCATAACTATCCTTGGAAACTTAAAGGTGTCGAGGTTCCTCCTGCAAATTTTCCAAAACTGAAGTTTAAAAAAACAATTTTATTGTATCTATTGACATTTCAGAAATTGGGAAGGTACGGGGGCTCTCTCAAGAATTCTGAAAAACGTAATTGTATCTATGACATGTTATGAAAGGACTTTGGGGGTCTCATTTGGAACTTTTCAAAACTGAAGTTCTTAAAATGCAGTGTTAGGCTAACTAGTATCGTTACGGACTCCGGCGATTCTCCTCCGAAATTTTAACACTGAAAATGTGTTTAGAAGGCTACCAAGGTCAAATTACTGATATCATGACCCTAAAATTTTACAGTTTTCACTATTCCCACTACACATACTATTCATTTTATGTGCCTTGATTCTTTTTATTCCCCTAAAAAAATTGTGATCTTCATTAATCAACTTTCGAAAATTTGGTGATATAAGGATGGCTTAGAATCGAAGTTTCACCCCCGAAACTTTTCCTGAATTAAAAGCCTAAGAATGAAATTTAAAGCTTTCTTTTGTCTCGTTTAGGGGTCATGATTTGGATCCACACTTTGGTGCCACACTTGAATTTCCTTCACTCAGGCACGGAGGTGTGTGTGAACCCTGTCCCTCTTTGAACAGGTACTGGAACAGTTAATTTTCGATTTTAGCTATTTCCCGAAACATTTGCTGCAAAGGAGAAAAATCATAAAAGTTTTAGTTCGTCATATATACACTTGACTCTTATGGAATGGGCAATTGCCAATTGTCTCTCCCGGTATCCACGCTTGTTTAAAAGAGAAGTCGTTTGAAGTGCTTGTGAATAATGTATCTTATCGATACGTTTTTTTTTTTACTGAGCCCGTTTTCGAGTGTTCTGGATTTATGTCAGCTTGAGGGAGTGGAAACAGCAGTAGCCTCCCCCTTCAGCGCTGATTCATGACTTTTAATTCTTCACAGGGGCGTAGGAACCGGGGGAGCTGGGAAGCTCTGGCTCCCCCTTGAATATTTCGAGACCGGCTCAGCTACCTCGGAAAATTTCTTTACTACAACAGTCTGTTGCACATTTTTTTCCTCAAACCTTTTTTTTAAATGTCTGATCTACTTTTCTTAGGAAATTCACGCAATGTCACCAAAAATCGTCAAAAGTCATTTTTTTTAAAGGTAGCAATTGGAACGTTTTCCGTTAGAGAATTTTGAGATTTCCTATTTCTGAGCAAGTATTGTGTTTACATTTATGACTTTAAAATTGATCTTGTATGTAAAGGGGCGAAAAATGTGTTTTGTCCCCCCCCCCAGGAAAGCGTAAAGATCCGGCATTGCTCCGGGCTCCCCCTGTTCATACAAAGTTCCAACGCCACTGATTCTTCAAGAGAGAGAGAGAGCAATTGTCCCCATTGTCCCGTTCCTGTATTCACGGTTGTCCTGTATTTCACATGTAGAAATCATTGCGTAATAATATTTACTGAAACTGTAGGAAGGCATTCTTAAGTAAGTGCATTCGTTGCTAAACTTAACCCCTTCAGACCTGGTGTCCGTTATACCGGACATAAGCTTCTAACAGCTGTAAATCATTTAATAATTGAATAAACTACATGATTTTTTTGATAATCGACTCTTGACATTCTGCTTATTATTACCTGTGCAAAAATTTCTCGTTTAGGGATTAACATCATTCCTAAATATGGATTGGGAGCTGATTGGGAGGTTAGGTTTGGCTTGTTTTTCAAACTATGGATTCTCGTCGCAAAGGCGACCTTTTTTTCTGATTATTTAAAAAGTAAAAAATCGTCTCTCATTTTCAATTCAAATTCTTATATTATGTTTCATGACTGTTAGAAGAACATTTTACGATAAGGTTTGCATGGTGTTTCATCTTTTTTTTTTTTTTTGCTAAAATATGTATTTTAAAATATATATCTGGAAAATTGGACAAGTCAAAACTCTTAATTTTTCACCTATAAACTTGAAATTTTGTTTGTAAGATACTCTTAGCCGTAGTACTATGCTCGCCAAAAGAAAACATTTTCGGTTGGTTATTTCATCATTCCGACTGTGAGAGGTTAATAAAACATTCATTGCAGTAACGAAACAATAATTTGCGTTCCATTGTCATGAAAGGAGGTGAATATTCAACGAAGTTTGATGTGAAAACTAAACATCGGAAAAACAGCAAAAGTTGTCTTATGGACAAACAAAAAAGCAAGTCATGCGCGAAATAATGCAGGTAGTACTTTTTGTGATTTCTCATACGAGTTGAGAATGCGTCATTTAAAGCAGTAAAATGACCAAATTTATTTAGATCTAAAACGCTATTAAGAGTTTGAGCTAAAACTATAAACTATAATTATGTAATATCTAAGGTTTCATTCTCATCTATTGACTCAAACACGATAATATACTTATTTTTTATTGGTTTAATGCATTACTTACTTGAAGTTATTATAATAAAATGACACGGACTTTTATTAAAGTTTAATTGTAAGTGTCATAGAAATCTAAACTGATTGAAATATACTCACCACTCTCTGCTACGTATGCTACATCAACATTAAGTTCAGTTGCCATAAAGCCCAACACAGAGAATATCGCAAATCCAGCGTATAGACTAGTTCCACTATTTAGGAAGGCTATAAATATGCACTGACTGTAAAAAGAAGACATTTTCTTCAGAAAATCGTACCTTCAGCAGAAAGTTATAAAACAAATCGATAAAAACTGAAGTTTACATACTTGTAAAAATTGTTGTGGAAATCGTTATAGCTACCAAGTGCGGTCATACAGCCTAAGGCAATAGCATATGAAAAAAAGATTTGTGTTCCAGCATCGATCCATACCTACAAAAGAAGGAAATAAAATTTTTGAACAAATTTGCTAAAAAAAACTTTCAATTTTCTTAAAGCAGTGGTGCTCAACCATCTTTTTCGCGAGGAAAGCACCTCATATTCAGATGAAGCTCAAGAGGGCCTGAATGCGCATAAAATTATTTGATTTTTTCCCTAGTTAACATGAGAAAACACGGAGAAGAAAGGAAAATTTGAAAAACAATCATTTTTGTTATTGTGCTGATTTTATTGATGTAAAGCTTTCATCTGTCTTTTAGCAATAGATTTCGGACCCTTTGACTCCAAACTTGCAACCAATCTTATATATTATTTCTCTAACCTGTATTTTTACCGCGCCGGAACTTTCTCATTTCTTTATCAAATTAAATGATTTACTCCTTAATTTAAAGCCAATCGGGACTATTGACGAAAAATAGAGTCAATGTCTCTTTTTTTTGTCAAAAAAAGTTTTTCTGTTTCTATTACACATTACTTCAATGAAAAAGCATTCTAAAGCTAAGATGCAGTGGCGTGGTCGGATAGAGCGTTGCGTTAGAAACGTGAAGATCACATGATCGATACTGCTATGAATTTTGTCATTTTTGATTGACTTTTTTTAGTTTGAATTTTTGATAAAAATTTTCAAAAATATATAGCCAAACTCATCGCGGGATTTTAAACCACAGTTTTTCTATTACATTAAAACCAGAAAAGAATTTTTTTTTTTTTTTAAGCATAAGTAATGTTCCTTAGAGATGCTTTTTCTGGTCGTTTCCTTAATAGTTCATAAAAATAAAAAGTAGGGCATGGTTTCATTTTCTTTTATATCAGTGAAAAATAGCAATTCCCTATGTGCCTTTTTTTCGAAAAATTATCGTTTAAATAAATAGAATTTTTGAGTTACTACTGTCTAGCGCAAAAGCTTTGTGCGCGTCAGCTAGTTATTCTGAATACCGAAAAAAGATGATCGATTGCTTGTGAAGTTTCCAAAACAGTTTTCCATTCATCAACATAACAACGCACCACATGCATCAGCTTCATAATCCGTGTAAGTCTCGCGTGCCGTAGGTTGCGCATCATTGTTTCAAGACTTCAAATACTGAAAACACATTTTGTATGTTTTTCTTCAATTTTAAATTTTTTAAACTTCTTACAAATGCCAGCTCGTCATTGGTTTACAAGTAAGCTCATGCTCATTTCACCCGATTACAGACCTCCGAGATAAAGGGCTACGCCCTAGGTACTCGGAAGGTTCGCCGTATTTTAGATTGCGTTCTATTTACAAATATTTATTTCGAATAAAGCCATTTTGAGTACAGCAACCCCTCTCTACATCGCACCTCGTTATAGCGTGATTTAGATATAGCGCGCTTTTCTTTTGTCTCCCCGAAAATAAAACTAGCTGCCTTGGCCGTCGCGAAACTTTCTTCTATATCTACCTTATGAATTCCGGTTACAAAATAAAATACTCGCCCGAATAGTTGGAGACAGCTCCAATGTCCCAATTATCGTAATACCCCTGCAAATGCAGAATCAATGAGCGAAATCGGAAATCATTGCAAAAGCCTTGTTCAGATTAATTGCAAAAATTTTATTTGTTAGTAAAAAGAAATTGGCAACAGTTAAAAATTTCAAATCATTGAACGTTTTCAGATGTTTTGACAATTAAATAGCGTGAAAGCGATTTTTTAATGAATTTATTTTTCGCATTGTTGACTAAGCGCAAAAATCACAACACCTTCCCCCTAGGGCAATTTCCGTCAAAATTTAATCGATGTTGCTTCCATATTGGATTAGTGTTATTCCAAATTTCATTCAAATCGCAGCAATATTTCTCGAGAAATAGCAGGTGCAATGACAAAATAAGCACTTTTGATTGCACGACACCCCTTTAAGCAATTGACACAAACATTAAATCAGCTCTTGTACTCTTTTAAGTCTACTTGAGTACCAATTTTTGTTCGATTTCGTTCATTACTTCTCAAGATATAGCAGTTACATTAAATAAGAAGAACGCTCGATTGCTCTACCCCCCCCCCTTTGAGATATCAACACGCAAATTGAATCAGCACCTGTACTCAATAAGATCTACCTATGGACCAATTTTCGTTTGATTCCGCCGGTTACTTCCTGAGATATAGCAATCACTCACGCGCAGAAAACGTGCGATTGCTCCACCCCCCTTGGAGGAATTCGCTTAAAAAAATCAGGTGCACCAGTTCACATGGTGGTAGGGGAAGGGTGGGCATAGTGGCCACTGCGGGCAAAGTGGCCACTTGAAGTTTTCCTCCCTATATAGTTCTGCAGCCTAGCGGCAATAGGCTCATTTACTCGCCCGGCAGCCGTTGTTGTGTTCTAGTTTGGTGCGCTCAGACGCAAACTCACGGAGATATAGCAAATTTTTCACTTTTTCGACCCTCTGATGTTATATAAGTGCATCACATGTTTCGCTTTAGTTTATTGTAAGACTAGGTGAAGTAAATTTTTCATCAATGGTGCGAAACACCATGTTTCTAGCTTTGAATTCATATGTCTCAACAGTAGATACGACAATGGGTTGTACGTAAAATATTGTTCTTTCGAAAATGACGCGCTAGAGGGCAAAGTGGCACTTCGATTGTTCGATTCGAAACGTAGATTGTTTTTTCTGTGGTGATTGTTACTCGAAATCTAAGGACAACGAAGGCTGGATTAGATGTTCTGGATGCCTCAAATGGGCTCACGAAGCCTGCACAGGAGCCGAAGAGGAGGACGATGAGTTTATTTGTCATTTATGTAAATACCAGTGATTTCATAACTTCACATACTTTTAGTACTGTCTATTTTTGTTTAAAACCCTAATACAATTATTCTGAGTTCTGAAACTAAATGCGTTTCATTTTGTTCCATACTATCTAAATCTATTTAGGCCAGGGCAAAGTGGCCACTTTGAAAGCTTTTGGTAAAGTAAAAATTTTGTACAAATAAATTTTAAAAATCTAGTTGTTTATATTTTTTAATCAGGCCTAAGTAACCATACTAAATGTTGAAGGGATTTTTAAAATGTTTCAATAAAGTTTAGGGGTGGAAAAAAATAGATGTTCCTTAGAGTGGCCGCTATGCCCACCCTTCCCCTATATATATATGTGCAAAAATTTTTGTTCGATTTCATGCAGTAGTTTTTGCTCTTGCGCGACCACAAAAACTGGTCACACAGACACAGACACACAGAGACAGACATTTTCTAAAAATGATCGAAATGGACTCAGCGCACCTCTAAACGTGCAAATCCGTCAAAATTGGACATTCGAAAATTTTCACGAATACAATACTTTTCTATATATTAGATATAGAAGAAAGTGAAAAGATTTATGTTTCACACATACATAGAAAAAGATATGTTATATTTCTCAAATTATTTTCATCATTTTTTTAAAAATCGAACAACAAAACTAGTATAGCTTCCATAGATCTGAGTTCCTTTTTATTCGTATTCCAACGTAAAACAAAAGAAATACTTCAATTTTTTTTTTTTTTCATTTTAAAAATTGGTAAGCAATCTTCTTCTGCTTTAATATGAAAACCGTTTTAACATGGCAATTAAATACTCTTTTCTGAAACCGCATATGTCATTAATTTGCATCTTAATGGCAGGGTTACATTTTATGGCTCCGGTTATATCGCGCTTTTTTTTGTTGTCTCCAGACAAGTGCAATATAACGAAAGGTTACCATATTTAGAATTTAAATACATCGCAACATTTCTTTTTATAGATGTTTGCTTTTACTTCATTTTCAGACTTGATTTTTCTTTAGATAAATAACACAAAATAAACAGTTACTTTATTATACGGATATGCATATTTACTCCGAAATGAGTGCAAAACTGCATTCTTTTTTATTATTATCTAATATTCATTTCATAAAATAAGTTTTTTTTTTTGCTATGAACCATTTTCCTAATATAGAAAAATGTGAAGTTCAAGTTCTGTTAGATTGAGAGATTTCTGCTGGCACACAAACTGATGGAAATATTCCCTCACTAACATCATTGAAGAGGAACAGATATGATGCTTCTTGAACTTACAGAAGTCAGCACTGCCAAAACTACTGCTAAAATAGCTGCTGAGCTGCTTCGTAAATGGTACTGTGCCCGTATAGCCATCAGCTCCTTCCCTTTTTCATTTCTTTTTTTTTTTTTTTTGTCTCTAGGAAGTACAGTCATCCATCCATCACAACATGATATATGATTACGACCTCACATATGCTACTACACATACATAGACACAAGGCGATAAGCTGTTACTACCGTGAAGTTTTTAATGTGATAATTAGACGAAGTATTCTTTGGGTGAATCATACTAAAGGTGAAATTAGTTGGTTCGTTGAAGAAAAATGTTCTTGGATAGTTGCAAACAAGAAGTATTGAATCTACGAACCAACATTTCCTGGCTCAAAGCCATTTTGGTATCAGTCTGAGACCGTGATAATTGCGTTCTTTGCAAATGAATATTTTGGAAGATGTGGAATCTACCGAGCTTTAACACGCGGTAAATCACTGCTAAAAAAGCAGAATTTTATTTACTTAGATGTTGAGCTTCGGTACGTTAAGCATCTTGAAGTCTAAAATAGACGAGCTCCCTTTTATGTAACATATTTTCAATGGCCTTGGAAGTACGAGACAGTATGGCTATTTTATTTCACTTAAAGCAATGCATCACATCAATGCAAATAGCTTATTCTAATGAATTAAAAGATAAGAGCAAGAAAAATAATGGACAAACAAAATGCAAGAGTCTGTACATTTTTGCAGACTGAATATGCATACATAGCTGGATTTTCAAGACAATCCCATTTGATAAAGAACAATAATTTGTTTTGTTCAGTCGGAAACGAGATATTTTCTCTACTAATAATAAAGCTAAGGTGGGTCTGTCTTTCCTTCCTTCCTTCCTTCTGTCTGTCAGTCTGTGACACGCGTAGCACCAAAATCGCTCGAACGATTTTCATAAAATTTGGCACAAAACTATTTTGTAGAATTGGGGTGTGCACTACGAAGCGTTTTTTTTTTTTTTTTTTTTGGAATTCTACTTCGTTCTTTTTCTATTCTAATTCTTAGCTCATTTTTCATACAAATTGGATAAAATGGGGAAGAAATATTTCATGCACATTTTCAAGTCTTATGTAAACGAAAGCTTGAAATTTTCTTCTAAAAATGTCAGTTCAAAGGCTCCACGAGCAATAGAGAAGCTGTAATAATTGTTTATAGAATCCCGGAAATCAAGACTTGCCTTGAGTAAGCCAAACGATTTTAAGTGATTAAGCTAGAGAATAAAATCTGAAAATAAAGATAAATGAATTATTTTATCAACGAAAATGAACTTTTCATGTTGTTACCATGGTTCCACTTAGTATGGCTTTACATACTCATATTAATATCATTTTTAGGAAAGAATCATTTCTGTAGTTTTTCAAATACATGTCGTACTTAATAATTAACATTCAACACTTACCTGACCATCTAATAATTTTGTGAAATCTGGTTTAAGGTAGAATATGATGCCCTTCATTGCACCATTCAGAGTAACTCCTCGTATTAACAGGATAGTCAGCATCACATAGGGAAATGTTGCCGTAAAATACACAACCTAAAAATAATTTACATTTTTCCGTAAAGACATACTATACTCTATACATGTGGCATGTCTAAAAATAATTTTAAAAACTTTTTTCTTTTTTTAATCATAATTGAAATCTTATACAGACACGCAGAGTGTTAACGATCAACTTTATTTCTTTAAACCTAAGAGACCTTCCCACAGTGAATGAACTATGTTACTCTAATTTTGAAATACAACCCGTCTTACGTCTAATATCAGATAGCGATGATGATTGAATGAACACAATATAAATTTCATTTTAATAGTTTTCTCGTAAATTAATTTGTCGAATGTATTAAAAACGCCTGTACCTTTTTAAGTTATTATATTTTAATTGCAGAAGAAATTTCAGTTGATATTTATGATTGTTATAACTACAGTCGAAACTCAATGTCCCAAGTGACCCACTAGATTCTTCGGGAAGTTATGGGAAGTTACCACAACCTTCTCAAGAGTTTTGGACCAGATGAAGACTTCCAGATAAAGGTATATTCGCGTTATAAGGCTTCGAGTTACCAAGACTCGACTGTATTAGTTATTTTGTATTTTTAAGAGTAAAATTTCCATAAAATAATCATTTTTATATAATAATTGCTTGATTTAAAGTAGTATTTATTTTTTCTCAAGAAATTTATTTAACTCTAAAATTAATCAAAGGAATTTTCAAAAAAAAAAAAAAGTCGGGCTAGAACGTAGCGTATCCCCTCGGTACGCACATACGTTATCTCCCCCCCCCCCACCCAGCTGGTATTTTCTCCTCCACGCCCCACCACTTAGCATGAAGCCTTAGGTTCCATCATCCGGGGGTCCGCGTAGCGGGCCCCAGCATGACCAGGCGCGATACCCCCCTCCCCCCTCCCAGCTGGTTTGATTCTCCGATAACGCACGAAAATATTTACTTCTGGTATATAAAATGAGTGAAATTTTAAAGGCATTTTCCTCCAAATTAACTATCTATTCGACGCCGTGCCGTTACAATGAGGGTTAAGCACGCTGCATGAGGTACTATTATTACACTGAGTCCCCAATCGAATAATCTAGATCGTAGCTCTTCCCTTGTAAATTAAATAAAGCTATGGAGCAAAATCCTTCAAGCTTCTATAGTACTATCTCTCTACTTACATTTAGTGAAGTTTAACTATTCGAGTTTCTTATTTTTCAGAGAGTTTGATGACAAACTACACCTTATCTTTCCTACATCGGATATCATATCTAAAATAATGTATCATATTAACTGAATACTATATCAAATACAACTAATGCGTTTAGGACTAGTACACTATATTTGATGTAATATGATTATTGGAGTGAATAATTGTTCTATTGTTGGAAAGTTTAGAGTAAAATAAGAATGACAGTATAGAAAAACATGCACTTACTTTTCCTGTCCATTTCACTCCTTTCCAAATGCAAAAGTAGCAGATGACCCAAGCTAAGAAAAGAGTTAGAGCAAGTTCCCACCTAACACTTCCCGGATCATGAATTCCAGATGAAATTTGAAGAACTTTTCGTCTGGAAAATATCATAAAAGTTTGTGTTTTAGTAACCGGAAAACTTTTGATTTTAATTGTAAAAAGACTAGTTTTCAAAAGCAAAAAATTGCAAAAAATATTGCACGACTTGGCATAGAAAAATAATTACAATACTTTTTACTTCGAGTTTTACTACTAAAGTTATTTCGATTTTTAGTGTGCTGAAATAAAATTAATACTCTGATTTGCGAAGATTTGAAATTGATTACAGTAAGGAAAAAAGTGGGTTCTTAGATGCTATAGTGTGGCTCTGGTTAGACGAGCTATGACCTTGTCAATATTTGCATCTTCTTGGAGAGTTCAGTAAAGCTTGATCACGGAGAGATGGCGGCTGACCTTGAAGCTGAAACGGATCTCTTCATTTTGAATTAAAAAAAAGATCAGCAAGAAAAGTAAGCTTTTACTGCCTCTGTGATCTCTGGGATAGTACGTATTAAAAAAAAAATCTGTTTCCGCTTCAAGGTCAAACGCCATCTCTGAGTGGTCGAGCTATAAAAAAGGCACAGGTTATTAGAGTGGATTTGAGTTGGAACACATAAGAAAAATTATTACGCAAGTAACCTAGTTAATATGTTTACAAATATAATACCAGGATTAAAAAAACATTTTGCGGGAAAAAAGTTACTTACTCCCAGAATTCAACAGCTGCATCAACTTTTGGGCTATCTACCACTTCTGAGGAGGTGAGATTGGACA
Source organism: Uloborus plumipes (assembly GCA_038373865.1). Taxonomy (NCBI): domain Eukaryota; kingdom Metazoa; phylum Arthropoda; class Arachnida; order Araneae; family Uloboridae; genus Uloborus; species Uloborus plumipes. The sequence goes on along the minus strand of JAXGGA010002562.1, from coordinate 78,621 downwards.
AGGTGACATTCAACTCCTTAACAGTGAGGCATGAAGCCGTGTTCCACTCATTATCACAGGTTGCCCAGGGTAACGTATGCGTGAAGCTATAATACAAATACAGTAAACCCCAGCTCAGAACCACGATGTAGTATATGTTGAGGAAGAAGCATATAATCGTAGTTCCATATCCGATGCCTAGAGAGAGGGAAAGAAGAAGGATTTAACTCATGAAAAGACATTGATTGTGCAGAGTAGATCATACAGCTCAATAAAATTTAATTTGTATTTAAGGTATATTAAATACTCTTTGCTGTGATTTCATTTACAGTTGTTTTATTTACTCCCCATGATGCAACTCAAAAAGTGATAGCTGTTTTTTGTTTCATAAAAAAGATGTTGAATGTAAAATATTTTTTTTTATTCCCTTTTCAAAACAGTTATACTTAGCCAAATAATGTAAGTGATTGAATAAAAGCGTATTTAGTTAAAATTTTAAAGCCACGTCTCTCTTGTTGACGCCACGAGATTAAATTATATTTCAATATTATTTTGTAAGAAGAAATCAAAGCTCAGTCAAAAAAAAAACTTGATTTTTTGGTTTAATGCAGGTAACATAAAATCTTGATTCTGCACGCTTGAATTATGTACTATAACTATTAAAAACGGATTCAAAATGCTCTTCGTCTTGGTGATTTTTCAAAATTAAATTAAATTTAAGAGATGAGTATTTAAATTAAAAGCGTATGCCAAATAGCTCGCTCACGGCATCCAAAAACTGCAGTTTGATTCTTTTAGGAATCAATAGTCTGAAATAGCCATAACCAAGCTGGAAAAAGTAAACCTCTCATAAAAACATACATTTAAAACATAGCATTAAAATCGTTTTAATTATTATTCAAGATCAAATGTTTAAGTTCAAACGTACACAAAACGGCACGCTTTTGTGCATATGTCGAATAATGTTGCTATTCCGTTCATAGTTTTTTTTCGTAAAAATGGATTTTATATACAATGTAAAATGTTGTACTAATTTGTATTAAAAAAAAAAAGAAAAAAAAAACAACCCCTAGAGCCTACCAAGAAAACAAAATCATTGAGAAACTTGAACTTTCAAAGAAAACAACTTTACTAATCGAGATTTTTATCAACATTGGAATCTGTTTTCATTTTGTTATTCACCAGTGGGGGAAAAAAGGTGGAGGTGTTTTCTTCAAAAATAAAACAGCTATTTTTAAAATAAACAACAAGTGTTTAAAGTACTCTCTGACTCTGATTAAGTTCCTAAAATTCCAGTTGAGTACAACAAATATCTTCGCTTGGATATTTAACGAAGAAAAAGTTGATTCAGAAGAGAAGATTCTTAGAATATATTACAATAACTACCAACCTTTTAAACAAAATTTAAATATTCTTTCATATTGTACCTAATTTTTAAACTTCAAATGATTAATTTCAAATCCAATTTTCCTACTTTAATTAAACATGATACAGGTGATCAAACAGTAGTTACCTTTGAATATGGGACAAATATCCCAGACTGTGATTCCTCCTTGACTCGTAAACTGACCCAATGCAATTTCAAGAATAAAAACTGGAGCACCACCTGCTATTAAACATATGAGGTATGGAATAAGGAAAGCACCTAGAGGAGAAAAAAAAGATGTAAGAAATCGAATATTAGAAAATTTGAAAAGAAAATTCAATTTGTTCAAACTTTATATAAAATGTAAAATATCATTTGTTGCAATAACATTTCGCTCATGGACTGCATTGGTGGCACAACTCAAAAAGCACGCGTTTTGGAGCAAGAACAGGTGTAAATATGAAAATACATTCTTTTCAGCAGTAATACTGGTACAGCTCATAAATCAATATTAGGCCTGAAGACGGCAGCTTCTAAACTAAAGCAGTTCTTATGCCCTTAGCAATGGAAAATTTAAACCCGCTTATAATCTCAAAACATAATTTTTTGAATTGTGCCGCTATTGTAGCTAATGAACGATTTATTCAGTAAGTTTAATTGCTCGAAATTCGATATTTTAATTTAATTTGAAGAATCAATTTCCGAATAATAAAATAAGTAGAAAAATTTTGTATACAACAGATATATTCAGGAGCATTTCGATGGGAGGTCATAGGAGGTCATCGTGACCTCCCAATAATTTCCGTATTCGGCACAGTAGAGCGGCATAAAGCCAAATTTTGGCCGAATTGTGCACTTCGAGGTAAAAGCAATTTTTTTTAGATTCTTGTTTTGGGACCTTTTTTGAACGTTTTTAGGCACGGAGGCATTCGCTAAGTTACTTGGATCATTTTTTATAGCGTCTCAAAGTTATTTTACGCGCGCATAGGACTTGCAGTCCAGTCATATTAGACATTAAATTCTCACATCATGTTGTAGTTCTAATTTTTTAATATGTTGTTTGAGTCACCTAGGGTAGTGTAAATCTAAGTTTGCAGTTTTCTAAAACTTGTGCTCGCCGCGTAACTCGCGAAAAACTACGAAATTTTCCGACTTTTTTCAGTTTTCCCCTTATAACTCCTAAACTATGCAACTTTTGAATATGCATGTGGCTACCCATTTTAAAGAACACTAAATTTCGAAGAATTTAAGCTCACGTGGTGCTCTGTGAGCCCAATAGTTTAGGAGATATCGTATTTCAAAGAGGGTCATTTTTTGCGAAAAACGCAAAAAAAAACATGCTTTAATCACATTTCGGACCATAAATCGACATAAATTCCTACTCTACAAGTAAAAATTGTACATTAAGTTACAGTACATTTAATTGGCTTTCATTTAAGGCAAAATTGAGGTCTGTAAGTTGAATAGTTCTTTTATAATCTCGAAACAACAAATATTTGTTTTTGCGAAAAACCTCGAAATTTTCCGACTTTTTTCAGTGTTTCCTTTGTAACTCTAACTTTATGCAACTTATGAAAATACATGTGGCTACCCATTTTAAAGAACACTAAATTTCGCAGAATTTAAGCTCACGTGGTGCTCTGTAAGACGAATAGTTGAGGAAATATCGTACTTCAAAAATGTGTCATTTTTTGCAAAAAATGAAAAAAAAAACGCGCTTTAATCACATTTTGGACCGAATAGCAACAGAAATTCCTACTCTACAAGTAAAAAATGGACATTGAGTTGCAGTACATTTAATTGGCTTTCATTTAAGGCAAAATTGAAGTCTGTAAGTTGGATAGTTCTTTTATAATCGCGAAGCAACAAATATTTGTTTTTGCGAAAAACTGCTAAATTTTCCGACTTTTTTCAGTTTCCTATGTAACTAACTTGATGCAACTTATGAAAATACATGTGCATCACATCCCAGGTAGCACAAAAAACGTTTAAACGTTTTATAAACGTTTTTAATCGGTTGTTACAACGTTAATAACCATTTTACAACCTTTAAAAAACAAAGTGTGCTACTTGGGATGGTTGCAGTCGAATTTTCATCAGGACAGTGGACACCGATGTTGTCGTCTTGCCCACTGCGCTTCTTCAAGACCTCCAGGGATGTGATCAGCTGTGGGTGGTGCCAGTTAGGTACAGGAAAATCGTACCGAATCTTTGATATCTGCGACATAGCTAAACGACTTGGTCCAGAAAAGTGTTCAGGACTTGAAGTGTTCCACGCTTTTACAGGTTGTGACATAACTTCGTCTTTTAGAAACAAAGGAAAACGATCAGCTTGGTCAGCATGGCAATCTTTACCTGCGCTTAACGAAGTATTTAAATCTCTTTCGCAACCCCTTACTCCAGCAGAAGTACTGTGTATGGTTCCTGGGCTGGAAAAGTAAGTCGTAGTATTATATGATAGATGCAGTGAAGATGATACCGTCAACGCCGTGCGGAAAACTTGATTCTTCTCTAAAGGAAGGGAAATCGAAAATATTCCCCCAAATCAGGACGCACTAATACAGCATGCTCTTCGAACGTCATTTCGAGCTGGGCATGTATGGAAGAAGAGTCTGCAGGTAACTCCTGTGCTGCCTGACCCTCAAGAGTATGGCTGGATAAAATCTAGCGAATCTCCTGTGACTTGGAAGGTATTCCTACCTTCTTTTCTTTTATTATAACTTTACGTTAACTTAAACGTTTTATTGTAGTAATGCAACTAAAATCTAATTATTTTCAGGTTAAATGGACTTCGATTCCCCCTGCTTCCGTAGCCTGTCAGGAAATAATCTCGTGTGCCTGCAGGACGAAGTGTCGTACATCTCGATGAGGTTGTGGAAAAGCTGGTCTCCCTTGCACTTCCTTGTGCAAAAATGGGGGTTGTGAAAATGACGAGACCCGCTGAGATGAACCCTCAAAATGTTCAAATCCTGCTTTTGTAATAAAAACACCAGATTGTTAACAAATTAAAACATTTTAAATTTTAAGTCTGTTTTCAGAAAAGTTAAGAAGTCTGTAAGTTCAAAAGTACTTTCAATATCGTCACTTTGTTTTCGCGAAAAACTGCTAAATGTTCCGACTTCTTTCAGTGTTTCATTCATAACTCCTATACTATTAGTCTTAAAGAGCGTCACTAGAGCTTAAATTGTTGCAAATTTAATGTTTTTTAAATTGGGTAAGCACATGTACCATCAAAAGTTGCGTAGTTTAGGAGTTATAAAGGAAACACCGAAAAAATTCGGAAAATTTTGCAGTTTTTCGCAAGAGCAAATGATTGTTTTTTTCGCGATTGTATAAGGACTATTGAACTTACAGACTTATTTTTTGCCTTAAATGAAAGTCAATTAAGTTTACTGTAACTCAACGTCCATTTTTCACTTGTAGAGTTGGAATTTATGTTGATATCTGGTCCTAAATACGATTGAAGCATTTTTTTTTTAATTTCGCAAAAAATGACCTATTTTCAAAGTATGATATTTCCGACACTATTCGTCTTACAGAGCGATACTAGAACTTAAACTGTTGCAAATTTAGTGTTCTTTAAAATGGGTATGCACATGTATTTTCATAAGTTGCATAAAGTTAGAGTACCAAAGGAAACACTGAAAAAAGTCGGAAAATTTAGCAGTTTTTCGCAAAAACAAATATTTGTTGCTTCGCGATTATAAAAGAACTATCCAACTTACAGACTTCAATTTTGCCTTAAATGAAAGCCAATTAAATGTACTGCAACTCAATGTCCATTTTTTACCTGTAGAGTAGAAATTTCTGTTGCTATTCGGCCCGAAATATGATTAAAACGTGTTTTTTTTTCATTTGTTGCAAAAAATGACACATTTTCGAATAACGATATTTCCTAAACTATTCGTCTTACAGAGCACCACGTGAGCTTAAATTCTGCGAAATTTAGTGTTCTTTAAAACAGGTAGCCACATGTATTTTCATAAGTTGCATAAAGCTAGAGTTACAAAGGAAACACTGAAAAAAGTCGGAAAATTTCGAAGGTTTTTCGCAAAAACAAATATTTGTTGTTTCGAGATTATAAAAGAACTATTCAACTTACAGACTTCAATTTTGCCTTAAATAAACCAATTAAATGTACTGTAACTTAATGTACAATTTTTGCTTGTAGCGTAGGAATTTATGTCGATATATGGTCCGAAATGTGATTAAAGCATGTTTTTTTTGTGTTTTTCGCAAAAAATGACCATCTTTGAAATACGATATCTCCTAAACTATTCGGCTCACAGAGCACCACGTGAGCTTAAATTCTTTGAAATTTAGTGTTCTTTAAAATGGGTAGCCACATGCTTATTCAAAAGTTGCATAGTTTAGGAGTTATAAGGGGAAAACTGAAAAAAGTCGGAAAATTTCGTAGTTTTTCGCAAGTTACGCGGCGAGCACAAGTTTTAGAAAACTGCAAACTTAGATTTACACTACCCTAGGTGACCCAAACAACATATTAAAAAATTAGAACTACAACATGATGTGCGAATTTAATGTCTAATATGACTGGACTGTAAGTCCTATGCGCGCGTAAAATAAGTTTGAGACGCTATAAAATATGATCCAAGTAACTTAGCGAATGCCTCCGTGGCTTAAAATGATCATTATTGACCCAAAAACATAATTAACAAAAAATTTTGCTTTTACCTCAAAATGAATAATCCTTTCGCTATGCCGCCGCACTACAAAATGTTATGTATGAACGAAATGTGTACATGCTTGTATTTTATCATTCGGTAAAATTAGAACTTCATTCGACAAATTGATAATTTTCCCCCTCCCAAAAATTTTAGTTCGGGGAGCCACTGGGGATATTTAAAAAATTAATGCTAAAAGTTGATAATAAGAACTACCTCATATTATAAACTAATAAATTAAAGTTGATGTATGAAATTCTTATACTTAAATAGTTTTTATTCGTCAACACTCTAATGCATCAAGCTTTTGATTTCGGATAAAAAATATTCATGCAAAAAGATGTAGTTTCCGCTAGTATTTTATGAGCTATCTTTACATCGATTTCGCCAAACGAGCGCTTTTGTTTAAGAGGTAAATAAAAATTTTGATATTTAAATTTCAGATCTAGTCATATCATCTCTTAAATGATACTTAATTTACATCTTCCTGTAAAGAACTTTTTTAAAAAAATTTTTTATTTTTTTAGGAGACTAGCTCTGTCTCTTTGATTTTTTACTCTTAAGTTAAAATGAGCCACAAGTACTTAAAAGGAATTCAGAATTTTTTAAATCTTTGCTTAGTGTAGAAATTCCAGGCTTTTTTTTTATATATATAAATTATAGCAAAATATAAGTTTGCACAACTTTAACAATTTGTTTGAGAGAAGCGAAATTCTTGCTCTTTTTGTTGCAAAAATAAAAGATGGAACTATATGTAAAAAACATGAGATATCTTATCACTTGTGAATTACATAAAGGACAGAACTTATGAGCTTTTTTCTGAGGAGTTATAAATAAGCACAAAATCTAGATGTTATTTGTTGTAGCTTAAAAAAGGTTTTCGCATTAATTTTCTCAACTTAATATTTTTTAGAAAAAAGAAACTGTTTCGTATAGAAATTGGGTTATACATATGAAAACAATTTTTCGGTCGAAAATTCAATTCATAATGCGCATTTGGTATTGTACTGTATTAAACTACACCACCACAAATGACAATTATGTAGATACTTTTGCATTGCTCGCAATAGAAGAAATCGGTTCTTTTTTTCAATATAATTCTTATGACATAAAATTATTGAATTGATTTGTTCGCTTAGTAAATCACTTTTCAATATGAATTAGTTTTTAAACATTTTATTTCATAACTTAACCAATCGTCAGAAGATAGCTAATTAAAATATTTCACGCGTATGCAAAAAAAAAAAAAAAAAAAAAAAAAACGCTTACTTATCGTTCATTTCAAACTTGTTGCATGAGTTTTGTGAACAGAAAGTTGAAAACTTTGTCTCATTGAATGTTTTATGCAAGCTACTCCCCCCGGATGAACGGCAGTTCATCATTACTATCTTGAGGTTAGCAAGAAATTATCAGGTTTTTTATTTTCAAACCAAAATCAGACAAATTTAATAAGACAGATTTATACATTTTTATAATTCATATTCATAAATTTGAACAAATTTTACTGTATTATTAAAAGATGCGTTAAAAATAGCCTTAAAAACAAAGCTCAATGTTAACATATCTTTCAATTACAGTAAATATAGTGTTAAAGTAGGAGTAGTAGTAGAGGAGTTAAGATGAAATCTATTTATTGTTATCTCATCTAACTGCTGCAACTAACTTTTACAAATACGGTTAGAAAAATATCACATATATATGCGTATTTTTTTTAAGACGCACAAAAATAATTAAATCCAACAGTTTTACAATAAAACTCAGGAAATTTTGGATTAAATGTAGGGTTTTTTAACAATAAAAAGAAAAAAAATCTCATACTAGTACTCTTTATTATTATTATTACTGTTTTTTTTTTTTTTTTTTTTTTTTTGAATTCATTACGAGCAAAGATTTAAAGATAGTTTTAGATAGCGATTTTAGGCTATTAAACACTCAAATTAAGAATGAATACTGTGAAACCATTTTATAAAATGCACATGAATGGTGCTTTCACTGAATACAGAATAATCGTAAACAACTTTTGCTGTTGCAATCCAAGTTGCATCAAAAGCAAAAATTGATGAAACCAATACTCTACAGAAATGACTTCTTCAATAGTTTTGATGTCATATAGATATCATATAAAAATAAATTTAAAAAAGATTACTTTTACAGACCATTATTCTAGGCCGAGTTTTGTTGTTGAATAAAAGTTTTACTGTAAAATATTCTTTTTCTTTGAAAGCTTTTCCGTGTTCTTGAGCAAGATTAATGATTTAAACTACTAGTAAATCATTAACAACAGTATCATTTAATCGATTATTACGGATCATGTCTTTCCTAAAGCAAAGCTTTTAAGAATGTAATCGACACGAAGCCCTATTTTTAGACACAATGTTTCAAAAACATCATGCAACTTTTGGAAAATTGGTCTTTTACTCCTCTCTCTCGCTCACATTTGAACATTAAGAGTTTTTATTTTTCAAATTATTGAACCGTTTTTTTCACCAATGGTAAATCTTTATTTGAGCCATCTTATTAGTAATCCGAATTCATCTATTACATTTTTAAGATTTCCGAATCATAAAACTTACTTACAAAGATAAAAACCTCAACATTTCAATATGTTCTCTTTCGTGATTTTGAAAAAATAGCCAATTTTAATTTGATACAATTTTAATGAATTATTTTTTAAAACATGACAAAATTGTTTTCTCAAGAAAAATTTTCGAGTGAGATTAATATGTATTTTAAAATTAGTTGTTAAGTATCATTATGCCGGCCACCTTGTCTAGTGGTCAGAGTAGTCTGCCATGGATGGTGTGGCCCCGGGTTCGAGTCCCGGCTTGGGCATGGATGTGCTTTCTCTCTCATGTCTTGTCCTTTCTTTGTGTGAATGTGTTGTGTGAAAGGTTGCCTACCCTATAAACGGGTACCTATGGCATGCATGTACTGTGGAAGTCGGACTTCACGCCAAATAACGGTACATTTGGAAAAGTGAAGCAGCGCACCCCAAATAGCCAGCCTGGCTGGCACACGACAAAAAAAAAAAAAAGTATCATTATCTTTCTTCCTATTCACTTCTTTTCCAGACAGTTACGTGAAGTACAGAAAATGACTTCAACGGATTTGACTTGCCAAAATTGGATATTTTTGTTATTACGAAATAATTTTAGTTTTTGAGCTGATTTCCATTTAATATCCCCCCTCCACTCTCCAAAAAAATAAAGGATCATTTGTTTTATAATAAAAACAAGTAACACTAAACTCAATAACAAACAGCGGGCTTTTATTAAAATTAATGAAAATTTTCATGCTTAAGTTATGAATATTGGCTAACTGCGTATTATTGTCCTTGAAATTTCGTAGAGTATAACGCCAATTAACTATAAAACTTTTTTTTAAATCAAGGTTGCTTGAATTCAATGTCAAGTATAACTTAAAAACACTTGGTTGAGCGTGATATAAATATCCTAACAATGTTCCTTAACATAGAAAGATAATTCTGATAAGTTATGCTAGCCTCAGGTATACGTCAATTACGGAATTCGTTCTGCTTGTAAGTTCGCCAAAAGTCCTCTCAGTGCATTTGCTTGGCAAATTTTCCCAGAATATTTGGCAAGATACCTATTTAGCATTTGACATTTCCGCATCAGACAACTTTCAAAACGTTAATAAATGAAGTATTTTAAATTGTTTCTCATGAAGGTATTTTTAGAACCCTGTCAATATTAACCCATTAATGCCTGACATTTTTTATCCAAAGGTATTTCGTATATTGGTTACAGACAGTGTTTAATGGACAGGAAAAATAATTTAAAAAATATCATGTAAATTTTTTTTTCTTAAGGAAAGAAAAATCATCTCTTAAAAGTTCGTAAAAATCGTCTCGTAAAACAAATTTTCATTGAAATAATGTGTATCTATTTGAAAACTAGAAGTTTGTAAAAAGTAATTCAAAAAAATAGGAAATAAAATACATCATAAGTTTTCGACTTTTTAAATTTAACAAGTTTGTCCAGAACTAAACATGTCTATTTTCTCCAACGGTAACATGATTTTTTAAATAGCAGCCGTATCTCTTGGTTGTCTTAAGCTCACAATTAGCTCAAACTTTAAGAATTGCAATTTATTATTAAAAACAAAATCGACTTACAAAGAAAACCCAACTAGGTTTATACAGAAAAAAACATATCTAATTCATTCTTTTGCACTGTCAGATATCATGGTTTAATAAATTCTAATTTTTGTTTCTAAACCGGAATATTTTAATTTCATGCTTTTTTATTTATTTATTTATTTTTTTAATACTAAAGTGATCAAAAATAAGGAAAAATGAAACAAATTAATTACAGTAAAAAAGTTTCTCCAAAATCAAAATTCCAGTTTTAAATTATTTTTGCATTTTTGTTCTGATGCAAAAAGGTAAAATTAATATTCATTGAAAAACATAGAGGCTCATAACTTGCTTTAAAAACCTTTTGTATGAAATATTTTATATTCCTGGAGCGTACTATGAATTAAAAACCAAACACAATAAGTGATTTAAATATCAAAGCGGAAGCAAATTATATCCTGTAGAGACATTTCTCAAGTGATGTGAATTTTAAAACGACATCGTATACCATTTGCATGAAGAACAAAACCCTAAAATTTTTCAAAACTACCCGCTTCGCTTTTATTTTCCGAATTTTTTGATTTTCATAATTAAACGATTGAAAAAGTAGGTGATTGAAAAAATGGTTCAAGCGAAAGAAATGTAGTTTTAAACCAGTAGTCATCATTTGCATGAAAATATTGTTAATAATACAAAAGCAATCAGTAGCAATATTTTCAGTAAATGCTGAAAAATTGTGTTATGGCTTAGTTAATATTATGCTTTACTAGTATTACTAGTTAGCTAGCCATTTTCATGCAGTTCAAAATTTGCGTTTTTGATTAATTAATACACAATGATATCCTCTCATTGTGTATTAGTTAAGCTTATAGGCGGCTCGTACAGGGGGGCAAGGGGGCGACTGCCCCATCACTTCTAAAAGTGAAAAGGCCTTGCCCCTCACTTTTCGCGGTTAAAAAGCAATGATCGAGTGAAAAATGATTTTTTACTCAGTGAATTGATTTAGTTCACCAAAATAAAAGCTGAAAATTCCGAAAACAAGAAGAAAATTCAACTTTTTTTCCATGTTATCTCATAAGAATGGAATTTTTAATCGAAAGGGGGAATGTCTATGTTAGTCATTCATAGCCTGGTTGATTTTCCTGGCCATATTCTGAATATTTTAGAGGTCATTTAATCGGTACTGTTTTAAATGCAACAATATAGCCGAATTTTACAAAAAAAAAAAAAAAAATCAGAAGTGCTGCCTTTTACCCGACCCCCCCCCCCCCCCCCCCCCCCCCCCCACTTTTTTGGTACACCAGCCGCCGCCTATGGTTAAGCTAAAACATAACTTTGGATCCGAAACTGAAATGCTTTGTTTAGAAAAATATGGAGTTATCTTCTCTTAGAAATGCATAACACACTAATGTCTTCAAAAGGAATGAAATATAGTATCACTTTGACTTATATTTTAGCATTTTGTCCCATTTCTTAACAACAAGTTTCATCATCTATTTCTGGGTAATTTTCGGTGAGATATCGTAATTCGGATGTGCGATAGTTCCAACTGACTTGGTATCTCATGACCTTTGCGACCAGCAGCTTTCAATAACCTCCTAAAAATTTCGTCTCACCTCCTCAAGATCGGACTCCGACGCATACCACGGGCCGCAGAAATCCTACTTGGAAGGTCACGTTCAAAGCAGACTGCAGGTCAATCTCCTTAACCCGATCGAGCAGAAGGTTCATATATGAAGTTTCATATAAACACTGCTGGCTGATAAAGAAACATCAACTAATGTTTTCTTTCCTGGAATAACGGAGACATTTTTTTCGATATATTTTGTATCATTTGAGTTGGTTGCACCCTCTTTGGCAATCACTCAATCGCAGATCTCGTGACGCAGTTTCTTGTCGGTCCCATTTGATGAAGATATTGTATAGGATGGCAAACGGAATTCGATACGAGAGCAATGCCAATACCATAACTCAAATAAAGATTCAATTACGTTGAAGAAATAAGATACTATCAAAATTTCTCTTTTTAGTAAGAAATGGAAAAGTCATTTCATGTTCTTTCGATCCACTCAAATAGGAGAGCTCCCTTGAAAATATGTTTCTTTAAAATAGAATGTTTTTCAAAGTAGTTGAGCCAAAACCTGTCTTGACATGAAATTGATATGTTTTCGAGTAAATTGAAAATTTCGAGCGCTTGCTCATTTCTTCATACATGATTTGGAATATCCGTTTCCCAAATACAGGGTGATTCAGAATTCATCATCAACATTTGGTGGGGAGATAGAGAATAGAAAAAGAAGGAATATCCGCATAAGAAAGCATGGGTGCAGACGAACACATGGTGTGTAGAAGGTGCTGTGTATGCACACCTCCCATACATAAGCACAACTGTTTATAGCAAGCAGTCAATCGTTATTCGACAAGGTGACTTTGCAATAGTTACATAGCCGGTATACGGAAAATAAGCTAGCACATATGAAGGGCCGCAGGGGGAAAAAGATGAAAGTCACTTTTTCGTCAATTTTGAGATATTAGTGCTATTTAGGGGCTATGAAGGAGTAGTATAATCTGGTAGTATAACAAGATGGAAAAAAGATTATAATTGATCGAAATGTGCATGAAAACTCTATTAACTGCACAAGGAGTTTCGAGAAATCAAACTTTGTTCTTCGTTTTTCTCGAAATCGCTTTTTGGTCACTCATCTTTTTTCTCCTTGGCCCTTCATATTCATGTAACATACGGTCCAGCAAACAAACTTCTTGCCTCAAGATTGCATAAAGATTAGATTGACGTGTCAAGGAGGCAATCTTGCCTCAAGACTGCCATGTACTGATTTTAGGTTGTCAGCGTCTTGATGCAAGATTGTCCGACAAGGAGTATGTAAATTAACTTTACATGGCATGCAAATTAATTTCTGAAATTTATACCTTATCCTCAGCTATTTCCGATGAGTAATCGTTAGAAAACGCTTTTGCCCCCCCCCCCCTTTTTTTTGATCTCCTAAATATGCATGGGTGATTCCATATTTTATGAAACTAAAACTAAAGAACTAGTCCCTTATTTCTCGAGAAATCCTTAAAAATGTGCATTTTTGTAAGTGTACTAATTCTTTTGGTGATATAGTGTAGAAACTGAGTGCCATCAAACTGGCCACAACTTTGCCGTGTCTGGATGGCAAAACCTGGTGATTGCTTCTGGTGTATTGCATGCCTTAGCCCTGGCTTAGGAGCAGTAACTTACTGCTTAATACCGTGCTGTTACCTTTAGCCCCTTAACGCATTTGCCAGTGTCTGACACCGGCGCACGTTACTGGCGAATTTGCACGTACGGTGTCTCACACGGGTGCTCTTGAATTTTGCGTTATTATATCTAATGGCCGTTTGAGATCCGTACAAAATTGACATATATAGCCTAGATTATAGTTAAACTTAGACAGACTATAGTTAAACTTCAAACTCTTTGGTAGTTTGTATGCTTGCATGCAATTCAACCACTTGCACTTTGCTTAAAAAATATGTATGTATTTTTAATATCGTTTACACCCCCCCCCCCCTCTGCCCGGTCAATTCCTACCTCTAAAATTGCAATAAATAACTTATATTCATTTTCTGTCAAAAAAAATCATTTTTTTAAATTTTCCCAAAAATAAAAAACTTGTGCTTGAAGGGGTTAAAAGAAAAAGTAACTAGAAAATAAAAAAATAAAAAAATAAAAACAATGGAGTTTTAAGTATTGATCAAAGAGATAGACTCGTTTATTTAACATCATCATCATTAAAACTCATTGCTTTCAATGGGGAAGGGAATTCAGAAATGAATATTTACTCTAATGTAAGCGTTCATTTAATTCGAAGCCACCCCACTCAATATTGCAAAATGAAAATCTTAAATTTCTTTTCGTGGAAGGGAGGAAGAAAAAGTCAGATATTATTCGTGCATCCAACAAATAATACGATTAAAATTTGATTGAGATTAATGGGTACTACTTTCTACGTTTTCGCGCTTTGTTTATTTTAAGCAATGATAACTCTCATAACGGATGCTCTGGTACTTAGTAATGAACTACAAGCGAAAGGAAATGTATTTTTCAATCCGGAAACAGTGAATGACCTACTACTCTGATACAGTTCTTGGATATCCGACCGACTCGCGGTAGCATCAACTGCTGGTCGACAAGCTACTATTTTAGATATTATGCTAAGTGTCATTTCGTATTGCACAAACAGGAAATTAATCGTATTTGATTCTACTTTATCGATTTGAGCTTTGAGCTATCTGCGTAGATATATTCGCTTTGAAGTATGAGAAAAAGAGAAAAGGTGAAAAAATGCGATTTCTGAAATAAAAGCTTCTCGTATGATAGAGTTAATTAATCGCGTATGAATATTCTACAATTCTTCAACGCAATAAGCTACAATTAAAATACTTACTCTGAAAGAGAAGTCCTTAATTCTTGCATTTAAAAATGAGGACAAATTATTCCTCAATTATACTTATTCATTTTTTTTCTAATACTGATAAATAATTATATAACGCATTGCGTTTCACAGTTGAATTAAATATAATCTAATCTTAAAACACGTCTAATATTTTGAAAGCAAAAATATCTCACGATAATAAATTTAAATTTTCCCTAAGATGTTATATAGTGAATTCAGACAGTGACATAAAAAGAAAAACTTTAAAGTTTCATAAATTATTAGCACCTTTTATAAAAATTTCTGATTTATAAAATTCCACTATTCTCTGCTTAAAAATTGTTATTTTTCATTTATAAAATTTGAGGGTTTTTTTTTTGGATTTACGCGTTTTTTCAATCCAGTGCCTTAACTTTTAAGGCGCACGCAAAAAGTTTCCATAATATGTTCAAGTAAAATAAAATTTGGTTAGGTTTTCTTGTAGGGTATGAAAACTTTGTTTAATGGCATATTCACTCAAGTGAAGGCTAATAATTTGTATTTAATGACCTCCTCTATCAATATTAGAGAGTTTCGTCTGTACACCAGTAAAATTGATTTAAATTGAGATATGATGAACAAAAATGGCTTCGAAAACATTTTTTGAATGAAAGTAATCTCCTAAAAATAAAAAGGAACTTTTTTTTTAACCCTTCACTGCACGGTGTGCCAGATCTGGCACAATCCAAATAAACCCTCATATATTCCTATGATTTTTAAATGCAGTTAAACTGAGCTTTGTGCCTCTTCTAGAACATTGCTATAACAGTTTAGTGTGGTTTTTTATGCACTAGTTAGTTGCACTAGTCTAGGTATTACAGTTCTTGCTTTTGAAAGAAAGAGTGTCTGCATTTCCGTTAGAAGTGTGCTTAGTCATTATTTCCTTTGTTCTAAAATTGCTTACATACACTTAGTGGAAAATTTGTTTATACCACTTATGGCACAAAACACATTGTAGATTATTACACTTATCGGTATACAAAGCATATGCTATGTGCTTTGTGCCATATATAGAACAAACAATTAAAACATCATTTTTGGTGCAAATTTTTAAGATTAATTTTTTTTTTCATTTTTCCTGAACTCGGGGCTATTTAAAGGTAACATATAATTTTTTTCATGAAAATATAAAAAATCGTGCAGTGAAGGGTTAATTGTATGACTTTGTTAATTTTCAAAAGAGTATTTTATTTCATTCTGAAATAAATTTCCACATACTTCACAACAAATAATATTGTTATGATTAATGGTATTTTCTACAAACATCTTTTGATTATTATTTTTAAGAGTTATGTATTGACAAATATTTTTGTATACTTTTAAGCAAAAGGATTGCTATGTTAAAACCGGTTTTTGAATGAAATCTACCTTTTTTCCCCCCTTTCAAAGTTTAACTGCGATAATAGAATTTATTTAAAAAAATGCCATGATAATGTACTATTTTCTGAGATTTTTTTGCAATAGGTAGCGAGCTATTGAAACAAAAGGAAGAAAGAATGACTATCCTAAAAACTGTACGCAGTAAAAGGTTTATGATCAAAAGCACATTAACGTGTTATGCCCGTACGCCATACGGGCACAGCTTTTGAGCCTTTACTGATTTGCTCGCACGGCATACGTGCAGTTTGATTTCTATTTCAATTTCAGTTTTCCCCGTATTGTTTCTAGTTTTAGCAACAAGTTATTCGTATAAATTGCGATAGTTATCCAGTAAGTAATAGTTCGCAGTCAATTGTGTTTTCTATTCTGATTGGTTCAAAATTGTGGATAAATATTAAATGAGGGAAAAAATCCAACAAAAAATGTTACATTTTTCAACCGAATTCTGTCAAAAAAAAAAAAAAAAACGAACTGTTAAAGGGTTTAATGAGTAGAAACATAATGTCGTATTAAAAAGCCATATCTTTTTGGCGACCGTTGAAATAATATAATGGTTTCCCGTACGTTTTCTGGATCGTTTAAAATAAAACTTGGCGATGTGACAAACAAAGACGAGACTTTATTTCTGGGTCCATACACTTCACATATTGCCCCATCAAGGGCAGGTGCTAGAAGATTCGTACCCTGACACCATTGCCACGGTAGTGGTTACGGCAAAAAAACTTGTTTACTATTCGTAAGTCATATTAATGGCGAAATCTCAAAAGGAAGTACTCTTTCTGGTTGGCATCGGTCCGAATGTTACATTAGAGCTGCGACGAAATGAATTACGTCAAAATAATGACGTAGATGTTTACCCAGACAAGAAATTTAACATTGTTGCAATAGTTCTATTTTCTTTGTAACAACAATTAAGTTAGTTAACACTGCTTAGACAACTACGAGTATTTAAAACACTTCACGACAGCGACTTTTTTCTTTAAATGATTTCGAAAGCATTCAGGATGAAAATTTCAAAGGAAACTCTAGTAACAGTTTACTATTAGTAAAACTTTTGAAATATATTTTTGTACGAATTTTTAGAAATTCTAAAGACAATATCATTTAAACTTGCTGAAATAAACTGACTCGTAAAAATTATTTTCAAAACGCGTCCCCCTTCCCCCAAACGCAATGCCCCATATCCTCGCCTTCTTGAAATTAGTTGAATTCATCAAAACTGTTCATGCAAGATTTAAGGTATTATCCAGTTCAGTTCCGTCAACTTGAAATTTCGTTGGCAACACTGAGATTTACGTTGCGTGGCTACTGAACTGTGAGAACAGTACGTTATAAATCCCGTGTTCTGAAAGTGCCAAGTCATTTTTTAATCAATTTCGATGACGCGTTCTCAAAATTTTTGCACGCAAATCAATAAGAATTACTTCGTTTCACTGAGCAAGAATTTCTGTATTTCAAAAAACAGCAATAAAAATATACGAGAAGTAATGCGATAATTCAAAATATTTTTATTAATATCATTAATATAAATATTCTAAAGGTTTTCAGCTGTTAACTAGATTGCCATTTTGTGTGTTCGATCATTAATGATCTAAATTATGATTAATTGATTAATCTGTCCATCCTCTTTCTGCAGCAAAATTTGAAGTTTCGTGATTCTAGTCCATATAATCCACACCAGTTGGGTTAATTTTCTATTAAATTTTACGAAAATCGATCAAATTAACTAGTTTTTCCACGCATGGTATTAAAAAAAACATCCACTTTTGTTTTGATTTTTGTCAGAAAACAACAGACAATCCATAGTTTTATCTTCTAAAGCATTTGTATCGATGTTTCAACAATCTTTTGAGAAAAAAAATTGCTCGCAGAACTCCGAAAATTTAAAACCAGACTTTTTTTCCCGTATGATCTATTAATAAATGCACCTTCCATTTCTGAAAAGTCCTTGGTCAGAAGCTAAAGTGAAGCATCCCGTCCAGCCCAGCATCTCGATTCGAGGGCATGGCAGTTCATAACCAAGGTTCTTTTACATCTACATATTCCATTTTCCTTGCATAATACACAATTCAGATTCCATCTAACGCATTTTTTTACTATATCATTACGTTTTTTCCCTGTATTTGTAACTATTCAATATGATATCCTTCTCATTATCATTCAATGTTTTAAGCAATGGTTACATATTACTCCAAATAGCTAAACCTCTCTAACTTAACTATCTTAAAACTCCCAATAGCTAATAGAGATTAAATTTGAGAAAACTTAACTGTAGGTAGTAACTTAAAATTTTGTGACAACTATTATAACTTAACTAGTCTCATTCATTTCCTCTAACATTACGATGATTTTTCAAAATCTTTTTCACGTCAGCCACGATTGTTATGGGACATCTTTGCTATATGATGACATTCGTAGTTAAAATTCTGACAACGAAAAACTAACACGAAGTTAAAATCGATATTACTTGAAATAAAATGTGTACAAAAATAACGTTACTTTGAAGCTGATAATCACATAATTGCTTAATTTTATATTCCTTAGTTTATAAGTTTTGAAACGCAGGATTAAAATGACTTCAAAGGAAAAACAGATCTTTGGTCGTGTTGGAAAGATTTGTTCCAGATGGTCCTTTTCATTAGAAAAAAAGCGACTGTTTATTGCTTTTTTTTTCTGTCGCAAAAAAAAAGAAACTTATTATTCCAAAACATCATTATTTATTGTACAAAGACCTAATCAAGTCGGTTCTTGGCTTCTCGATGTTTCAGAAAACCGAATTGGGAAATGGCTTGAAAGATAAAAAGGTTGATAAATTCGTTCAAGGCAAATAGAACGTTCTACAGATATTTTAAACTATTTTCTACGAAACTTTTGAAGTTCATAGATGAAGCAGAAAGGTTTTCAGTTGGAAACAATTACTTACTGGTAATTCTAACTAAAATCAAATATTGAATACATTGAAAGTTTTAAAATAAAAAAAGCATTAATAGAAATGTACCAATAAATACGATTGGTTAGTATTTAACACTGCAATGATTAACTTTTAAAGCTATTCTCCGACTTATTATAAAAAGGATTTGCAGAATTCTCTTCAAGGTTATTGAAATTATTAGAAAAATTCGACAAATACCTTAAACTTATTTTCCTTGGCGTACTTTATCTCGGCAATATTTCCGAAGTGTATTAACAATTGCAAAAATTCAAGGTATTAACGAAAAACATGAGCATCTTCTGATCATTAATTTGTTTTCATTTTTATTTCGATTTAAAAATAATTCGTAGTCAAAAAAATTGAAGAAATCCTTTTTCTATCAATAAATACATTTGCTTGGAAGTGAGAAATTATTTTCAATTTTTTTATTGCAATTCCACATGACTAAACTAATTAGAAATAATATATTACGTTACAATGGAAATATGGTTTTTACTGCGCTAATTTTCTGCATTGAGCTCAAACATATCTAGAGCTCAATTGCTAAAAAATGAAGTTAACTAAATGCTTTTAATAGAATTGGGACAGTTACGATTCATTTTCAACCATATATTTATAGCTAAATGGAAGTTTTCCAGAAAAAAATATAGACAGAGAGAGAAAAAGAAAGCTGCATTTAAGCAATGTATCGAGAAAACAGCGCCAGCGATTGTGATCTGTTTTAATGTGCTTGGCATCTGCATTAACTCATCCTAAAGTTGGTTTTAACCTTTGAAGTTTATAAAAACAAACTTTTTTTTTTTTTTTTGATGAAAATTCCGCTATCGGCACTATCAGTTTTGCAATGTTAGGAATTGCAGGAAGCTATCGCGTGATAGTGATATTGCGCAGAAAATCGTATTTTTAAAGCAACGCACGCGACTTAATTTATATATCATGCTATACAGAAAATGAAGTAGAATTCTTGGTCAATAGTGAAATCTAGTGTTTGGGATTTGGGTGACCTTCATACCAACTTCGATGATCTGCAAGCATGCAATGCCATTAAAAGAATCAGTGCGTTCTCGTAAGAGTTGGATAATGAAGAGACTACCGTAAATACGCATCATTTAGTAATTTGCTTATACTTATCAATATCGTATCTTATGTCTCGATCGTAATGCAGAACAGTACAAAAACAGTACACGAAAGCAAGTATCTGTTAGAAATAGCTTCAGAGGAATTTAAGTATAAGATTTTCGATACATTATTCCATAAGGAAGTTTTTAGCTGCCAAGTTTGCATGACGCTGAGAAAATTACTGGAGGAATCTTTTGCATTGAATCTGTACACTGAGCGCATTTTGTCTTCTTGGTTAATAGTTAAAATGTTATGGTCATTGACGCAAACTGCTTTCACATATTTAATCAGATCAGCCTTATAAGTTCCACAACGTTGTCATGGGACCAATTGGTTCTATATGCTACCAACCTTGCTCTCCCGAGCATAGAAATGAATCGATGAGTTCGCAAGCCCGTCATCTTCATTAAAACTGAAGTAGAGATGACTGGTTTTCAAATTCAACGATTTAAATATGGAGCCCAGACTTTTGTTATTAGCCTCAAGTCCAACTTTAGGCGTAAAAAGCTTTCTTAATTAAGCTTCATTCCCAATTTTTAGAAAAGCAAGCTTGATGGTTATCTCTCACACTTCGTCTTAGTGGACAATTGATTTTATAAGGGATGTCTAAAATGAAGGACACCATAATTTTTGTGGTACCAAACGACCAAACGGCATAACAGCATGAAAATTTGAAAATGAAAAATTAAATCAGGGATCCGCAACTTCCAATTTTTAAGTACATTTATCAGAATATAACTGTTAGATTTTGCTTATCCCGCTTCCATATAAATTGTTTACATTAAAACTTATCTAAAGTCCACTGTTTCACTATTTAAATGTCAGTGATGTATTTTTTGAAGTATTTAGATTGACATCCCGTCATTTTGCAAGCAATATATTTCCTACTTGCAACCAAGAAATCAGGTCTCTCGCAAGGAAGGGAGGGGGCTGATCATGGCACAGGTGGGCCATTAAGAATGGGAGAAAGAAAGAAAACTGAAATTAGGGGGGGGGGGGGAGGAAGTGAAGAAACTCGAGTTTGGTGCAAAGAGATGAGAATTGGAACCCTGCTTTGAGATTTTTCTTCTTAAGTACAAATTCTTAATTAATTTGTGTGAATAATATATTATATTACTTGTATAAGTAGTTTTTATATATTGTTTCGTTTTTTTGAAAAAAAGAAGCATAAATTAAGAATCTTTGTTAAGATGACTTTCAGTAATTAGTTTTTTCAGCACTGGGGTTAAACAATAAGCATTCATTTTGAAGAGAGACTTTCTTGAGATATTCTTCTAGAGAAGCAGAAGGACGTCCGTCTAGACTATCGCGAACAAACAAAAAAAAATTTCAGCGAATTGTTCTCTTTTTTTCCTTTCTTTCAGACTTTTGATGCTTGTAAATAATAAACGGAAGAGGGGGGGAGGTGTGGACTCCAGAGATTCAAAAAGTAAAAACAATTGCAATGATCAAATTAGAGAAGGGCTAAAAATAGTTTCCAAATTTAAAAATAAAAGCCTTGAGATACATCAACATTCAATTTTTGGCTTGAATCCTAAATTGAAGTCATTGCAGAAAATGCTACACAAACTTGAAATACGATGAAGTTAAAAGAAAAAGCAAGTCAGGAATGTAAAGGACCTGAAAAATAAACTTGGCAAGTTACAAATAAAAATTGAACTTTGTTTTATTTTCTTTTTCATAATTATCTCCTCCTCGCTATTCCAAATGGATTCCTGACCTGCGTAAAGTAAAATTAGAATAAAGTACGGTTTGAGATCTTTTGGATCTCAGTCAAGAGAGATTTAGTCTAAAAACATTTAGAAAAAGAAAAGAACGATCAGTTAAAATCTATAATAAAATCGCTTCTTTATTACACATTTTTACGCAATCTGAATACATTTCAAAACAAATAAAAAGTTTTACATGTTTAAATCATTAAAATAAAACTGTTTATGAAAAACTCATTCGTACCATTTTCTTCATTTTTTAAATTAACTTTCGAAAGGATATTTTTTTTTTTTTATCGCTCGAAAACTTCATTTATAACATATACTAGAGACTTTCTTGGCAATAAAAAAAATTCTTCATACTATTTATCATTTTTCACATTAATTTTCTGCTAAAAAGTCTTATTTAGCGTTAAGAAATTATGAATAACTCATGTTTAACCCATTAATGCCTAGCGTCCTTTTTTAGGGACGGTCCAGAAAAGGGTCTGAATTTCCCCAAAATGAGCATTTCAACCAAATAATAGTAATAAATTAGTACCTTAGTATTGTTTCAATTCGTTATTAACAGATCGTAGCATATAACCATTGTAAAGTGTGTTCTGTAGCAGTTTCAATATCTTTATCAAAAAGGACATCGTTCACAATCCGAAGAAAAAAAAGCAAAGTTTTCAAAGTTATTCCCAGCTTCCCAGTTAATGTTAATTGCTGATTTTACTTCTTCTTATAAAATGACTTTTTAAAATTATATCGTAGGCAGAAAAAAACATTTCGTAAAAAAAGTATGTACCCTTTAGGGTCTATCGTAACTTTTAAAGGACGATTTTTCTTTCCTTAATAAAAAAATTATTTTTTACATAATATTTTTTTTAATTTTTTTCCTGTTCATTAAACACTGTTTGTAACCAGTATATAAAATATCTTTGGAAAAAAAATGTCAGGCATTAATGGGTTAATGACATTCCATTGTTGTCATTGTGATTTAAAACTCTGGAATAAAGCTTTAAGAAATTGCAGTGAACTCTCACTTATACGCCGGCCCAAGGGACCAACAGGAAAAGGCGCCTAAGTGAGAGAGACGTATAAGTGAATAAGCCTATTTAAATTACTAAAACGCAACATAGGTTCTAATGAGAGAATGAATAAGAATGTTTCTATATGAAAGGGACAACACACATATTACTACGGTTTGGCAATTACTGTAATATAACTACAATGATAAAGAGAAAACAAATAATTGTAGCATACCTAATTACAAACAGTTCCCTTTAAAACGTTGCATAATAGGTAATTGTCCCTCTCCGAACTTTAGTTCATGCGGAAAAAATGCCTTCCGTTAATATTAAAGGTGAAAGATTAAAGAGAAAAATAAAGAAAAACGCTTATTTTTTAAAGAAAATAAATTAAATTTTTTACATTTTAGGGAAAATTCGGCGCATAAGTGAAATATTTATCTCCATAGCGACGCATAAACGAATGCTACTACAGTCGACGCTCGATATAACGACCGTCTCCGTCCTGCAGAACACGGTCTTTATAACGAGTGGTCGCTGTAAGAGGTAGAACATAGAGTATATTGGGATACAGTTGGGGGTTTTCTCACCGGTCGTTATATTGGGATGGTCTTTATAACGTGTGGTCGTTATAACGAGCGTCGACTGTATCATTATTTTGCTATATAATGTGCTGGGACCATTTAAAATCGTCGTATAAGTGAAAAAGGCGCATAAATGAGGCGGCGTATAAGTGAGAGTTCACTGTATTGTGCAACAATACTTGCGTTTGCTATGCCAGTTATTTAAGTCAGATTTTACACCTGTTTAAGAAGATACTTTTATTGAAACCGTACTTTGAATTTCCCAGAATATCCCATAGGAGCTATGAAAATTTTCCTCTTTGATATTGCATTTTCAAGAGATTAAAATTTCGGTTTTAAAGCAATAATTAGAACGCTTATTCATTTATTTTTTAGCACGTTAACATCCGTTTCAATCTATCGGGAGCTTGTCCCAAATCATTATTAATTTTGAGCAAATGATAGTCGCGTGTATAAGTCGTAACTTTTTTTAAGACTACCTTTTACTGATGTTTGCACTAAAGCGAAGGATTTTTCTACCTTAACCCTCCGCGTACGGCTCAGTTTTTATACTTTCCGGTCCTGAAATACGGGGCGATTTTTTTAGATTTTCTTTATCTACATATGTTACAATTCACATATTTATTAACTGTTTTAAAATAATCCAAGAATTTTAATAGCTTTTCCGCTTTCAAAATATATATAATACGGCGCCCGCTATTTCAGCGGGCATGGTTTATAAGTTAAAAAATTCACGCGATATTTTTATTATCAGATGAATAGATGAATATAATTTTTAAACAATTAGTCTCAAAAAATATTACAGAAATTTTGGTTATTTCCACCGCTTACACGCGGCAAATCTATATCTTTCATAAATGCTTTTCGCGCGAAAGACAAAAAAAAAAGCTCACACACAATAATGCGCGGGAAAAAACAAGCAAGAGGGAAAAAAAATCCAGAATCCTCTAGTGCCATCTAGCAGCGAAAATAAGCATAATATGATGTTTTTTTAACCTACACGGGAAAATAGCGCAATCCGTATTGAAATAGGGAGAAAAAATTCTTCGCCCGCGATTTTCACGTGGCCCGTGGTTTTGGGACGAAACTGATACCCCGCTGAAATCGCGGTAGCCGTACGCGGAGGGTTAATATTGACTTTATTCGATACAACTTCATCTAAATCGAAAATAACATCTTATAGGTTGCAGAAAGTTAATGCAACAGCAAAATACCCTTGATAAAAATTAAAAAAAATTCTAAGCCGTTTTTTCTCAAGAAAATATAACAAAGCAATATTTTTACAAATTTTCAAAAGAAAATACAACTTTTAGTCAATTTTGACGACAAATTAGATATCTGATTAACGTAGCTGCAATTAAAGCTCTAAAACCTATGATTACTAGGATCTATCTAATCATACATCTTGCTCTTTCTAAACAAAATCTGAAAATTTATGGAAAAGGTTTAAAATAAAAAAAAAAACATCGATGATAAAAATCTCAAAATAGCGAACAAATTATCTCTATAAGAATTTGTCACTATATTTTTTCAAAAAAAAAAGAAAAAAAAAAAAAAAAACCTACAAAGCGCGAGATAAAACAAATTCCCGTTAAAAGTAATTCCGTGCAAAATCCGTGCATTCCAAGTTATTTTTAATCTAAAAAATTATTAGGCTTAAATTTGAGATGTTTTCATAAATATTATTAATCAAGACTATTTAGCATTCAACTCTTGATATACTACAACGTTTTATTAAAATATATCAAATTGTGTTAGATTTATAAAACTTAAATTCTTGGGTAAAATGGTAAGTTACATTTAAACAAGAATTGATACATATTTTTTAAATTATTTGTATTGCCGCCATTATATAATAGTATTTTGACAATCCATTATCCTCATAACTTTACTGTAGATTGATAAGGTGATCCATAGGTAAAGAAATGACATATCGCCTTCTTGGTTAAGATGATACTGTACATTTTTTACTCAACAATCTTTCTATGTAGAACAACATATTTTCTGACATATACAACTTTGTAAATAAGTACTTGTTTGTATGTGAATATTCAATGTATAGTACACTCCCAGTTATCCACGGAATTGGGTAGCACGGGTATCGTGGGTAACGAAAATCGCGGATAATGTGTAAAAAGCATAAAAGGGTAAAGTAGATAAAAAATGTCTTTTACTTAAAAATAATTGCATCCCACTTAAAACGAGATATGTACAAACAGTGACGATAGGTACAGCGTAAAAAATTATTTGTATTTGAGGTTCTTAAGCATATAAAATCTATAAAGAAGTGGTACTTACGATAACGATAAGGTAAAATAATTTACTGGATATAATACATCGCACTCATGGGTAAAATGTTCAGAAAAAAACAAAATTTAAATTCGTGTTTTTTCGAAAAAAATCAGTTAACTGTGTTTGTTTCTTCCCCCTCGCGGATAATAGAGAGTTTACTTTACATAGCTGTATATGCGTAATTACATGCGTCCTTAGGTTTGTTGCAGCGTCACTACAATGTTCGAAACTTTTGATCCATTAAATGAAAAAATTGCAAAAGCTATTCAATTCAAGTTAAAGCTATCAGCCACTGAAATAATCATTTTATTTCAATATTGCTCTCTAAAGCTACATCACAACTATAAATACTAATGTATAAGGTAGTAATGCATTAGGTACTTGTAAATAAAGAGAGGAGGGGTAATAGATTGAACAAGCTCCACGGTTCATTTCAAAGTTTTCACTTATGTTAAATTTAGAAACTTATCTCCGACACTTCTCGCCTCGCAATATCAAATTTCATCTTTAGATTATGAATGTCCTATCTAGAAGACGTAAATCATACTTTTTGGAAAAACGTGATGTAAAGCATCTCCTAAAAACTTCGGAGAAAAAAGAAGCCTTAAAGTAAACCACTCAAGCATTTTCATTTTATGGCATTACATTTATTTAACAATGCATATTATCTTTGATTCTGTGTTCCCAATATCGAAAATATTTTTTTCATTACTACCGTGCGAGCTATATTTAAATTTATTGCACAAATACAGACGTCTAATATTGGTATGATCACTATAAATGCTGCAAGGTAACTTATTAGGATACTATTGAAGTTAAAGTTGGAAAATTGATATGCTTCCCAAGAGAGATACTAACTAAAACTACCGACTTAGTTTTACCAGAGATCTCACTACTTTTTACGGTGGAAGATAGTCTTGCATTTTTGTACATTTTATGTTTTTGATGGGATTTGTTTTACAACAAACTCTCAAGTTCCCCCTCCCCACCCATTATAGCAGATACTGAAGCGATATCTCCATTGCATGATATTGCATAGTTGGAACACGCTCGCTTTTGAGCACCCTCTTCCCACCAGTTCTTATTATAGATAAATTTTTAACAATCTGATATTCCCACAGCAACTAAAAAAAAGCAGCTTCCAGCAGAAAAACATATTGACAACAGATCATTTCAGATATTTTGATAACCTAGAAAATGCATTACCCCGCCATTTTCCATCTACAGATATAGGTCTATTCTTCCAGATCGATAACGGCCCTCCATACCGAAAACAAAAGCAGGCACGCAGCTGATGTTTGGTAGGACCAGGATATTGTTGATGAAGGCAGCGGCTAGAAATCTGCTTGTATGGGCTTTGATCAAAAACAACAGTAATATGCCCTTAATAGCTCTTCCCTTTTGCTACAAGATGCATTAAATGAATAGGCACAGGGATGTTTCTAGGAGAAATGAATTGTTTACTTCAGAAACCACTCAAGCGACAAATACTAAAAGTTCGAAAAAGTATTTTTACCGTTATGAAAAAATCGATTAGGATTTCAATATTTTAAACGGAAATACATACATATTTAGATATAATTCTTTCAGAAAATATTGTTGTAATCGCTATTAAATAGTTTAACTTGGAGAAATAAATGCTTTTTTAAAATTAGAAATTTTGCCGCTTGGGTGGTTTCTGAAATAAACGATTCAAACACAGTAAACTTTCGCTAATGCAGACCCTATTAAACTGGACTCCGTTTAATCCGGATAATCATTCAGATGTATATGCTGTGTAAATGAAAGTTGAATTAAAGCAGTTTTGTATTTTTGCAAGCTGTATTTCTTGTTTTGTAACGTATTTTTGTGATTTTTTCTTATCCGGGTATAGATTTCCTTCTCTTTTTTTCGAAATACAATTTCTTTTCGTGTACGGCAGTTTCTTTTTTTGTATGTACCTTGACTCAATTTACTGGTTATTTTTTTTATATCGTACTTCCGTTAATTCGGACAACCTAGATTGCGTATTAGTCCGGATTATGAGGTTCTTCTGTAATTAAATCATACTTGTCAAATAATTTTACCAGGTTTAAGTCGTAAGTAAAAAAACATTAAAATATTTATTACAAAGAAAACCAACTTAAGAATGTAAAACAGATTTTTTTTTTACATTTGAAGTGCTAATCTTTTCAAGCTTGTTTTCAAGAACACTAATATATTCAGCATGACAGCTTCAGAACAGCTCTGTATAATTTACACTAATCATCATTTTAAACACCACATTAATTTTAATACTCAACATCATTTTAAAAATATTGAATGAAACATAGGACCGTTTTCAGAGAAACTAATATACAGTGTCAAATTTTCAGTCAGTAAAACTCATTTGTAGTTTAATTAATAATTAACTTCGTCTTTAATACAGTTAAATCATTATAATTAACCAATCAATAACTGAACATTTCGGGCATAAGTAGTATAAACTGGCAAAATGTAGCTTTTTTAAGAAATTAAACGCTAAATTTGTTCATAAAAAATAAATGAAATAAACAATTCTGAACAGATTCACTAACTAGAATTATCCGTATTTCGTAAAGTACAGGGTTATTTAATCTCCTATCTATTTGCAATCAACGGCTATGGATACACACTTCAATACGAAATAACGTGAAATGAATAGATATTGTAGAATTATTTCATGTCTCCCCCCCCCCTTTTTTTTGCTAACATTTAATTTCGTTTATGACGGAAAATTCCTTATAACGGGAATTTTCTTAGTCACCGAGTTTTGATTCCCCCATAAGGAGCATTCGCTATATATATATATCATCGTAAATAATTTCAAGGTTGTGATTGCACAAGAAATAATCTCCAATGTTTAAATCATTGTAGGGTTTGCATTTGAACAGTACGATGCAAAAGACTGTTTAAATTAAATCCTTTTAACCTGATTCCTAATTTTTCAAACGCAAAATTTGTCATAAACCCTACAAACCATAACGTAATTCAAACGAATTCCTTCCTTCTATTTAGAGAAGGACAAAATCTTAACAGAAATTGGTCAAAAATTAGCAGTCCGAAATTTTATACAGCGTATTAAACCTGTTGCCTATTTACTTAAAATACACAACAGACTGATAACACAGAACTCTTTGAAGCATGATAAAATCAGTTTGCTCAAAATTTCTCTCCCTGTTTTTGAAAAACAAAAATGGTTAGGCTGAGATAAATGAGAGTTGGGGTTTTTTCCCCATCCAGACATTACAGTAATTTTGCTTAATGGTTTCCTGAACAGTTCATATTCAGGATCGAAAAATTTAATTTTTCAAGTTAAATATTGCAGAATATAACTCAAGATTAATGGTGACTTTTGCCCCAAACTGGAGTGTTTCAGACATCTGGTTTGTTTTCTTTGGGAGTACGTGATACAGAAAAACGAGTAAGATGATAAACAGATTCATGAATAATTATTTAAAACATTCCAGTAGAGATGTGCTACCAACTTCATCATGTTGGTAAAAGCAAATAGAACGTTCTAGGGCAAATTGCCAGAGAAGGTTAGTCAACTTAAAAAATAAAGAAAAATAACTCTCGAAAATAAACTTTCTCGTGTTTCATTTATCTTCGAAACACTTTTTCTAGAAGTTCACTTTTCGTCAAGTTTAGGCGTAAAGTCTCATTGCAGAAACACGTGGAGAAAAGGCTAGAACTCTACTTATAACTTTCCCATTGCAACGTTAAGCCTGTATTATGCTGCAAAAAGACTTCTAATTGATTCAATCGAAGTTATAATTAACTTATTATAGTCTAAGGGCTAGCAACGTTTTCAAGCGAAATTTTTAGGACGTCTGACTCTTTAATATATCTTTCCCTATGCTCTTCTAAGTAGCATGCGTAATATCTGGCGGCTAAGAGTGGTTGCGTTTTCACTGCGCATTAGGGGTGCGACATCGAAGGCAAAACATCGAAGACGAACGAAACGATGTTTCGAAATTAAGACATCGATGGTGTTGATACATTGACCAAAAAACATCGATGTTTTCAAACATCGATGGTTCAAAACATCGATCTTTTTTCATAAAAAATACTTACACATTTAAATGTACAGTAATACAGTAACCTCCTCAATACCTTGCGCCTCTATATATAACTCAATTAACTTTTTCTTTTGTCTCCTGAAAAATATCAACCGTATGATATCGATGTCAATTATAGAAAACATTTTTAGTGAGATATATACTGCAACTGTTGATTAACTGTATTACTTTTATTTATCGCATATTTTTATGAAACTTTTTTTGTTAAAATGTAAAACATAGTTATGGAGAAAAATTTCTAAAGCAAAACAAAAGCAACGATGTTTAAAAATCGTTGACCCTAAATCATCGGCAATTAAAAAAAAAAAACTATTTCAATACAATAGATATTGCAACTGTTAAAGATGAATCTTTTTTATTGCATATTTTTATTGCTTTTTGCTGAAGTGTAAAACAGACATCGAAAGAAAAAAAAACATCGAGCGCGAAACAGTGATCATTAAGATATCGACCTTAAAACACATCGATGGTAACTATCAAAAACGTCATCTAACGAGATTGATAGTGTAACGGCTGATTAACGATTTAACTTTTGGCCGCATATCTTGATGTTTTTTTTTTTTGCTGAAATATAAAACATTCGCATAAATAATAATAATGAAATAAATAAAATTAAAAAAAAATTGCGAAAGCAAATTAGAAATGTTTTAGAAACATCGAGAGTAAAACGTCGATAATAATCATAGAAAATGTTTTCTAAGGAGATTAACTGAAACTTCTAATTAAGGATGAAAACTTCTCAATACGTCTGCATATCGCATATTTTTATCAAGCTTTTTTTGCTGGATTATAAAACATCGACATCGAAAAAAACATCGAACCCAAAACATCGACCCTCAAACATCGATGGTAAAAACATCGATGTCGCAGCCCTACTGCGCATCACTTTTTTTTTTGAAAAAAATAGTGATTTTTTAACCACTTTGGAGCAATTAGAAACTCAAACCTGTCGCAAGTATGTAATGTAATGTAATACATCAATGAAAAGCTTTATTTCTTGCTTTTACAATGGTTTTTGAATTTTTATTCTACTACCCGAGCAATCGAGGACGACAGTATTAAAGAGCCAGACGTCTTAAAATAATTGTTTTTTCCATTCTTGGATTCTTAAGTTTCATTCGTAAGATAGAATATAGTATGTTATACAAAAATCTGTTATCTTAGTACAAAAACAGTTATTTAGATATTTTAATTAGCTGCATTTAACATAGTTGCACGCTCTATCTCGAAAGTAAAAGCGGAGTCAAGTGACGCATATTTCAACAATCAGGCTAAGACAGGGATTCAAGTGAAACAGCACTGCGATCGCTTCGAATTGCAATCGCTACTGGAAGTGAATTACATTATCATCAACTTAACTTGGCATGACGTCACTACGGGTGGAGCCAATAAGAGCTCACAAGCACTCAGCGATCTCCTCTTATTCGCCAAGCAGGCTGTGACGTTATATCTAGCTCGTTTTTCATAGGCAAACGTCACGCTGACGTCACGATGTTTTTATCAAGAAACGTTCCAATGTAATTCATTTCCAGTAGCGATTGTAATTTGCGATGGCCTGTTTCACTTGAATCCCTGCCTAAAATAAACGAAACAAAAAAAGTTAAATTTCCGTTACGTGTGGAAAAGAGAAATTTTAAGAATAAACTTTTCAATTTAGACCTCTTTGGATCTTTTTAAAATTCCAAAAATACAGTCATTGTTATAAATAGCCGGAAACATTCTGTTTGACGAATTTTCTGGCGAACACCCCCGTGTGTAAATCTCTCAGCACCGAAGGATCTCTGTGCCCAGAGACGTCATTTCAAGTTTTTCCAGGGGGGGGGGGCAAAGGGTAAAAACACAACACAATTTCACCAGAAAACAACAAAAACCACGCCCACAAAAATGCAAATACATTGATTTCTCAAAGTCAGGGGGGGGCACTTGACCCTCCCCCTGCCCCTCCTAAATGACAGGCCTGTCTGTGCCAAATTAGGCAAAGATCCGATGTAAACTGAATTTATATAACACACACACACACACACACACACATTTTTTCTACAGATTGTGATAAAATTAATTTTATGAGTTTTAAGTATCATAACTGAAACTAAAATAGTAACAGACTAAATACATGCAAAAAATGATAAAATTTCCAGTATATGCAAGAAATGTGAAACTTAATTTTTAATACCATTTCCTCAAAATCTCAACAGCCAACATTTTTTAAAGCAAAACAGTCAAGTGAAACACTATTACTGGTTTGTCACCTGCTACCGTATTTGAGAATGATCACTTGCGTGATTCCCTCCCAGTTCACCTTTTAAATAGTTAGCACATCAAATCTAACCTAACATAATTAAATTAGTACAAACATTGACAAATTACTTTGTGCTGCTCTAGCAGCAGCCGCGCTCACATACTAACAGATTTTCAGTCTGCCTCTTGGAAGAAAAGGGAAAAAAAAAAGAAACTTTTATCTCAACTTTTAAATGTTAAAATAATAATACTGTGATTGTAACCACTGATAAACGAACAAGAAAACCAAAGAGCAATGAAATTAATAAAGAAAAATGTGATAAAAAATTTGTCAAGATGAAGACTTCTAAAACTTTCAAAGCGTAACGAATTTACTTATTGGTTAATTACGCTAGCATAAATTTCATAAATGACTTCAAAAAAGTTATTGTAATTGTGTTACATGACTTGCATGAATTGAATATGAAAGATTAATTAATAGCAGAATTAAGAACAACCAAGCAGTTTCGAATGAAGTTTGCAATTACGATTTTGACAACACTGCATATGTGTAAAGTATAAATTTAAAGGTTTACTTTTGTTAGCTCAGCTTTTAAGTACATTAATCACCGATTATACTGCTTGGAAAAGATACCACATGGCTGATCAGCGTCCCCCCCACATAGCATCTAATCAATAAATCCATCTATTGATGCTACGTCGGAAATCTAAAGAAGGCCTAAACAGTAATATGGATTTAATTAACAAAAGGCTTTTCTGAATTTCTGATCAATTATCGATAAATTGATTATCGATTAGCACATATTCGTTGACGCATTTGTGCATTATCGATTTGCATGTCAAAATAGCTCCTGCAGAGTTCAAAACCGTTTTCTTTATGTCTTCATCAATGAACAGAAATGGAGAAAATTAGCATAAAACTTAAGAAAAAACCTAGTTTTAAGATAAAAAATACCCATAAATATAAGATTTTTTTGTGTTTGTCGGCACTTCCAAGAAAACGGCAAGATTTAGGCAGGGATTCAAGTGAAACAGGCCATCGCAAATTACAATCGCTACTGGAAATGAATTACATTAGAACGTTTCTTGATAAAAACATCGTGACGTCAGCGTGACGTTTGCCTATGAAAAACGAGCTAGATAAAACGTCACAGCCTACTTGGCGAATAAGTGGACATCACTGACTGCTTGTGAGCTCTTATTGGCTCCACCCGTAGTGACGTCATGCCAAGTTAAGCTGATGATAATGTAATTCACTTCCAGTAGCGATTGCAATTCGAAGCGATCGCAGTGCTGTTTCACTTGAATCCCTGCCTTAGAAATACGAAATTTGATGCAGAAGCGAATGCAGTTTTCGCTAACGGGGTGCAACTCGGAGCCAGATTTGTGATGAATTAGAAAAAAAGTTTTTAACGTTTTAATATAATTTTCAGCACCTTTTATCTAGTTAGAGCTTGAAATAACTATTTCGTTAATGTGTTGCTGTAAAAAGTGAAAACTAGTTCTGTCTTCTTATGGTTAATAATCAGGAACAAAGAAATTTTCCTCAAGAATTCAGTTAAAAATGAATATACGTTGTTATGATTTATATAAAGTATCTAGAAATGCAATCGGCGGAAAAAATATTTTTTAAGTATTAGTTTTTAAAGTAAACCTTTGAAAGAAATTATGATGAATTATTTTATTAACAGTAATAATAATCCTCACCGTTGATGTAAAGTTTTTAATACATTAATTCTCCTATTTTGAATAAAAGTACACATAGATAATGTAGCAACATTTTTCATGCGTCGATACTTTTCTCCTTGCTTTTAGATCATCATCAATTTTCACAAAGAATAAAAGTCTTGAATAACATAGCTACTAATAATTGAAAAATTGAGACTAAAAAAAACTTCAAAATTGGATTGCTCACCATACAGACTCCCCCTCCTTTTTTTTTGAATTGTCATGTCTAGTTTAAATAATTAGCAATGCGTTGATGCATTGCTAATTAATTAATGCAGAGAAATTTGACAAAATTTTGAAATTATTTTGGGAAAATTAGTAAAATGGAAGAAAAAATTAGCAACTATTTCAAAAGTTAGAATTCTAAAAAAAAAAACGAAAAAAAAAACTGTAACGGTGAAATTGGTAGAACTAAAAACAACAATTGTAATCATTAATCGGCTTGACCGATTAATCCGCCGATTATCAACTGCCGATTGATCGGTAATCGGTCAATTTGCTTATCGGTGCATCCCTAGTAAAAAGCAGTATCAGAAAAAAAAATATTTTCAATTTTTTTACATCTTTGTCTTCTATTATTTGGTTTCCGTTGATAGAAAGTCACGAAAGAAACATCCACTTCTAACATTTTCCTTTTGTTAGTACGGAATTCCGAACGAATTTCTCCAAATATCTAAAATGCTCATTTCTGCAGGTACTGCCCTTTTTCTTCCCACGGCAGTTTCGAAATAGATACAGCTATACTGCCGTGGGAAAATACGGGGCAGTATCTGCAATTTTTTAATTTTTCATTTTTTCCCCCATCTTTGTCATGTATTTTACTTTAGCTTCGCTGCACAAGTTTGCTTATTTGGTTTCCGCTGAAAATACAGCGCAAAAAGATGTCAAATTTCAACATTTTCCTATTGCTAGGATGTTAATCCAAAACTCATTTCTTCAAATAGCTCAAAAACTCATTTTTGCATATACTACCATCGCGGCAGATATACATAATTTGGTACTGTCTAACATTTTTTCGCACAAACTCCGTCGAATCTGCGCACGCGCCAAGTCTCTTCTGACTTTCTCAAAATAAGGGGAAATGCAACGAGGAAGTAGCAAGCGAACAAAAACTGAAGGCATCGGGAAGCGCGCATGTTAAACCTATCTCCCCTTTTTCAAATGGAAGCATTCGTGGCTGCCAGGCGCACAATACGCAAACAGACAGTAGTTATGAGGAAGATGCAGAGATAAAAAGATTTAAACAGATACATGTAGAGTAAGGGCGGATCCAGCTTCTGGTTGTGGAGGTCATTTTCGGAAAGGGGGGTGGAGGTCAAAGTGCAATTTTTGTGCAAAAATGATTGTGTTCGGCAATTTTTTCGTAATATTAATGACAAAAACTGCAGTTTTATCCTACATTTGGTTACTTTGGTTAGTTGGGGGTCATGACCCCATGACCCTCCCCCTTCTGGATCCGCGCCTGATGTAGAGAGATAGAAATTGATTGAAACAATGTTTATACCATAACCAAATTTACTTAAGCAGCAACTGAGGACTGCAGTCTCGGTGTGAGAAGATGAATGACAGAAAGTAATTACATAAAAAGACGAATCATCTAGCCTCTGAACGCAGCTAGCATGGGTATATTTTGCCCATTAGAAAAATAATAATGAAGAAAGCTTTATGCACTGTGAAAAGGAAAAATTCAATCACGAACCTCACATTCTTGACAGTAATTTCTACGCTTGGATAAAAAACAAATTATTTGGTAATTGATATGTGTAAATACCGATAACGGCATCTAATCTTTGATTCAGCGCATTTGAACTTCATAGATTGAAAAAGAAATTATCGAGATCATCGTTCTAGTTTCGCGATTGATAAGTAGAAACTTGTGAGAAAATATCACAAAAACCTACTTGACGTTGTCATATTACTACTGTAAAACTATTTTATTGCTCTCAGTTACTTTTATTACCCATGTGACCACATGCGAAAATTGAAAAAAAAAAAAAATCTGGTGTGAAAGCCACACTACTTCCTTTTAATCCATAAAAGAAAAATCCATAAAAATCCATAATAGATGCCTTAAGTGTTAAAATAGTGCCTTAGAGTGAGCAAGATAATAATTCAAACATTTACACCCCCAGTTTGTCACGAATCAATGCAAAATAATTTTTTACAATGATTCATTTTCTACATTATCGCCGATTTCAGGGAATTTTTCGCAAAATATCGCCAATAGTGCCAAATGAAATCCAAATTTAAAAAAAAAAAATCATTTTTTGCCAAATTTAGCGATATGTCGCCAAGTTGGCGGCAAACACTTGGAGATCAAAATATGGCGATATATTTTCAAGTGGTTGCGTCAAATCATATCACTTAATCTGCAATGAAATTAACATTGATTTACCCCCCCCCCCAAAAAGGGTTAAAAAACCCCCTTGGGAACATTCAAATGCAACCACAAAGAGAGGTGCACAACTAAACCCCCCTCAGAGCCTTTATACTAAACTAGAAGCTTCTAAGGCACACAGTTTTTGAGGTATGCGACACACATACATACATACACACATTCATACGCACATACATACGTACATACAGACGGCACGAGAAAACTCGTCGTAATTTACTAGGGGATGGTCGAAAGGGATTTTTCGGTTGTTTATATGTTGGTAGGTACATATGCACATGCTGATAGGTCGAAAAAATTATTCAACATTCATTCGGAGGTGAGCAAAATCAAAATTTAGATCGAAATTTGAGTGAAATTTTTTTCGTGATCACAATACTTCCTCTACTACGTAAAAGGAAGTAGAAAAGTGATTGTTTTTTACCTTCAGCGTTTCTCAGCTATTTCATCTTTTATGATTAATTTTAATAACTTCACAATTAACCTTTTTTGGTACTAATTCTATGGAAGCCTAATATCAGTGCATAAACAGTTCATTTATCTTAAAATCAAATGATCGTAACCAAAAACTAATTACGTAATACATTTCAAAATGCTAATGCAATAACAAAAATCAAATATTAAATAAAAACGTTGCTGAAAAAGGAACTAGAACTAAAATGAGAGTTCAACTGATAAAATTGTTGAAAATGACTTGAGATTCTTTATTGTTTGAAATAGTTATCAAAAAGGACCAAAAAAAAAAATGTGTCAAGACCCGATCTAACTCCTCAAATTTTTATATTGATCGGAAGCACTAGTTGTCATCTATGACTGTGTTGAAATTACATTGTTGTAGCACATATAAAATAAGAATTTCTGCGAATAATAATAATGAACGCATCAATTTGAATTTGATCTTTCAGACAAACGATAGACATTAATTTCATTACTTTATTGACATTTTTTTCGATACTCTTAGCTATGCTGCGGAGAATCCTGGTCGAGAAGCGGTGATTGATACGATGCATATATTTTTTTTTTTTTTTTTGCTTTTTCCAATTTCGAACGATTTTTTTTCTCCATCAGTAAATATTCCTACAAAGCCATATGAAAAAAGAGATTAGATTTTGCAAACATCCATTCGAATAATTTTACACCAAAAAAAGGAAAATACGAAAAAAAATTGGCACGAGGATTTTAAAAATAGCTGAAGTGCTAAAACGGAAACATTAGGCTAATCGCTCTGCTATTACGTAGATCTAAAACTGTGCTATTCGCAGATCTCCATACCACATCCTCATTAAACAGACACTTTTAACTCTAGAAATTACTCTTGAATTTATGTTTCCTTTTTCAGAGCTGAAAATTACTTTATTGGAACCGATGGATAAACGTGACCGCATCTATAGCCCGACAGCATTTAAAACAGAAATTTGAAAGGGAGATTTTATTTCTGTTGCTTGAAACGCAATAAAAACTAAGTTTAATCCAGTAAGAAAATATTTGATTGCCAATGTTTCAAATAGTAATGCACAACTGAAAATAGTAACGAACAACTTCTTATCAGGATGACTTTTAATCACTGACTCATCATTCTTAGGGGTAATAGGTGCTTGTTGGACCTAGGACTACATTGGACCGGTCTTAACGATTTTAAATATTTCTTATTTAAACTTACGCTCCACAAATAGCACCGACAGTACTGTTCGACCTCGAAAGGCGCGCCTAGCTCCTTTGAGCGGTTCCATTTCAAAAAGGGGTGACAGCTTGATTAGGAAAATGAACTATGGCAGCATTCTGCTTAGTAAGGTATTATTTTTTATTTTTCTAGAACTGATAAGGAAAGGGAATTAAAAAAAAAAAAAAAAAAGAACCATCAACGCAAATAAACGTACCCAAAGAAAAACAAAACAAAACAAAATCTCCTGACATTCCCTTAGCACTATCGCCCCTTTTTTAACAAAATCAGTAGAGACCTTAGGCATGCGCAGATGCGTCGGAGGTCGCAGGAAAATACAGTCGAACCCGCTTAATGGAATATCGGTTAATGGAATATCCCGCTTAATGTAATACATTCTCAATGTCCCGAACCGTAGTAAATCATTTCTGTGTTAAATTTCCCGGTTAAAGGAATATCATGTTAGGAAGCAATCCCGGTTAAAAGAATAATTTTTAGCCACGCTGATGTCGATCTCCTTCCATTTCCAACCCTTTTTTCCGGATTTTTCCTCCAGTAAAGAGCAATAATGATTGTAAAGCTTATGGACGGCTTCCAAATAATGTTTTGTCACTTCGTTGAAAGGGTGCAGGGGCAAGAAAAGCGATTCCTGGAATTTGAAAGGAATGTTTCCCTAGTGTTGTATACTGTTTGTCGCGCCCACTGTGTATCGTTCCTTCTGCTTCAGAGAATGAACAATAAGTTTCGAATAAGCTTTACCTCTAGGGACCCAAAGGAGAGATAAGAGAATAAAGGAGTAATGGGCAAACCAGCAGGTGTAAAGGACCGGGGAAGAAGACGAGGCTGTGACGAATCTCTTCCGAGAAGCGCAACGACAAGTCTACTTTGATGTTCTGAAATCATTTTCCAATTTTGCTTCGGCTGTGCATGTGCTTGTCTCTTCATAATGTCTTCTAAGCGAAAAGATCGTACTTTGAAAGAAAAAGTGACTTTATTG
The DNA here is from genome assembly GCA_038373865.1 of Uloborus plumipes. Taxonomy (NCBI): domain Eukaryota; kingdom Metazoa; phylum Arthropoda; class Arachnida; order Araneae; family Uloboridae; genus Uloborus; species Uloborus plumipes. Next base: position 39,915 of record JAXGGA010002562.1, on the reverse strand, counting down.
AATATTCAAATGCTAATGTAAATGTACGCAGTTACAACTTGAAAAAAAGTTCGAGATATAGCAATCTCAAGTTTCGAAATTGTTGAAAAATAAAGAAAAAATTCTAAACGACTGGAAATTAAACAAAAACCTTAAACAAAAGAGAAAATACACAATTAAAGAATCAGAAGTTAAAGATGCTGTTCTCCTTCGCTGGTTTGCTGAGAAACAGGCTTGTAACGTTCCTGGTCATTTAATAAGGTCATTTTTAATTGAATTTCTAAATTTTAATATGTTTAAAGTATTATTAATTAATATATTTAAATTACCATTAATTAATATGTCTAAAGTTAATCGTTATATACTTGTTGATGAATATACTTGTGGTTAAGGAAAATTTAAATGCTTTCTTGGTTTAAATGCAAGTTGGAACGTCGTGTGGATGGAATCCCGGATAATGGAATATCCCGCTTGTTAGAATAATTTTCCGTGACAAATTGGCTATTCCATTAGGCGGGCTCGACTGTATTTCAAACAGTACAATGGAATCACATCGTACAATGGAATCACAGTTATCTTGAATAAATCCTTTTTCACAAAGTTTTATTTTAAAAATTCAGAGTTAATTTGAGAAGTATGCAAATCTTTTTTTTTAAACTGTTTTATCAAGATTGAAGAACAAATTTAATTCTTCTCCTGAAGAGTAAGCTCTTTTAATTCACAATCATTCGTTTCTTTATTTTTGTCAAAGAAAAAAAGTAATGACAGCATTTTCCAGATCAAGAACACGGGGTAAGGTGCTCCATATTTTGACTATTCGCCTGATTCGACCAACCAACCCCAAATAATTTGTAAAGTTTTTAATTTTTTCCTCTTCTAAATGCAGTGATAGAGCATTATTTTAATCGTTTGTACATTATACATTTATCTCATGTTACACTTGTTTGGAATTGATGATAATAGAACTTTAACACATTTTTTGCTAATTTTAATATGCGCTTAATTTTCTCCTATATATTAAATTTTTAAGCTTTCTTTTGATCTTTAAAACATAATTGCACACAAAAAGGGATTACTTTTTAACGATTTTTGTTAAAGATGTTTAATCGATTAAAAATATTTTAATGTTTTATATTGAACTTTAAACTCTGATTTTCAATGTAGACACAAACGAAAAAAAAGTTAATTACAATATACTCGTTCAGTTATTTTATTTTCATTTCTATATTTATTTGTTTATTTTTTGATGAGGTAAATGCAAAGTAAAAAAAATGGCCAACGCGCCCCTACTCCAACACTTTTTTTTTCTTTTTCATAGGTAACATTCTTGACACTTTCAACTCTAGAAATTATGCTTTCTTTTACAAAGCTAAAAATAATTGAAGTTGAAGAACAAATGTAGCGAAATCCATAACTCTCTAAGATTTGAAACAGAAATTTTAAGGGAAATTTTTATTTTTGTTGTTTGAAACACATTGAAACTTAAATTTAACGAAGTAAGAAGACATTTATCTGAAATTGTTTAACATAGTAATGCGGTTCAAATTGTTTGAAACAACTTCTTACTGAAATAACTTTGATTCATTTACTTATCATACATACACTTCGCAGTTTTGATTATAATTAACATCTTCGCAACTATTCCAATTCTTATTTGCAACTTTAACTAGTTTAAATAAAGTTTTATGTTTTACTTTTCTTTAAAGAACGAGATATCTAAAGCGATTGCTTAATAGTATAAACTTAAGAGTGTGTACATTCAAATTTGTTAATAAGATTCGTGGTTTAAGTGCAAAATCAGTTAGCAGAGTTGTTTTGATTAGTGTAATAAATTAATGGCTAGATAAACTAGCTTCAACTAAGTAACGTAAGATTATATCTTCTTTTTTCGTCAAATATTTTAGTTTTATTGACGTTTCAGTATTTTGCTACACATAAACTTTTAATAGTTTAAAAATAAATTAATTTTCATAAACATTTTTTTTTTTAAGATTGAAAATTTTCAAGTAAAGAGGTGTTAGATTTTGGTTTGTCATTATTATTTTTTCATTTTATCATTTAATTATTTATTTATTTGTAATGAATGTATTTTTAAAATGCGTATTGACACATATTTTCCAAATAAAAGTGTATAATAGACGAAACTGTTGCCCAGAAAGTTAAGAAATTTTGTGTAGAACACGTAAAGGGTGTGAATTTGTTTAAGCGAAAAAAAAGGGGGAAATGAATCAAAATTTCGCTATCAGAGGTAGTTTTTTAATGAATATACACGGTTAAAATTTAACACATATGCAATAACTTATTGTTACAAAACGTACACAATATAAGTCGACGATCATTTACAGCTACCATCTGGAATCGTGAGATAGCATGTCCCACAGATGAAATCAGTGAGTTCTGGAAAATACTACGGACATGTCGTGAAATGCTGTTTTTGAGATCAGGGAGGGTTCTAATTTCTCCGCAATTTACAGTGCTCCTCTGGGAAGTTGACTTCAAACATTAACAAAGTTTGTCTCTTTTTCGAGTAATGGAGTAGAAAATTAGATCTAAATTGAGTTGGGAAACTTTTATAGTCGTTCTGCAAAAAGTTTTCCAACTCAAATCCGTTGCAATTACCCATTCCTGCTACCCAAAAAAAAAAGAGGACACGTCATTTTCAGAGTCGGGGTGTCAACTTTTCAGAGTACTAACCGTGATCAAATACCTTAAAATACCTGCAAGAACAAATGGAAGATTAAGTCAGCTGTTTCAACTTAACTTTTCGCCAGACTCAATGATATTGATAACGACTTTAAATCTCGCCTGAGATCGCTTCTGATAAAATAAGCAGATGCAAAAGACCTTCTACACACAAAGTTGTGCAAATATAGTTGCCGGAACTAGAACAAAATGTTGAGGTAAAGTTAACCCCAATCAGGATACATCACTGATTTAATAGGAATCTCTGTCCGGATATGTTAGATGGTTAAATCCGTGAAGGTATTTGAATTCTTCGAATCATTTTTTACCAATTTGAAGACTATGAACTTTTTATGGACGATAACAGCAGCGCCCTATTGATAAAGAAGCTTGCTGCCAGAAATTCAGTTTATATAATGCTTCAAAGAAATCGCAAAAAAAAGTTTTGTAATAAACTTCCACAAGTGTATTTTTCACCAGGCGATCAGAATTATTCTAGGGTTGTCATTTTTCACGGTGAATTTGTCTTACGAAAGGAAGGGGCGTGAAGGCTTGAGATGGTCACTTCAAGGCGGGTCATGATGGGACTTGCTAGAACTGCAGTAACTTTTTAGTATAAATCATTGACAATCAAACTAAGAAATTACATTAAACTGTTAAAAGAAGTACCCTCCATTTTTTCCAGTTGCTCATTTATTAGAAACTTTTCAACCTTAGCAGCTGAAATTGTAGCGAGCTGGAGAATTTTTTTAACTTGACAAGTAAAAATGTAGTCTTCATTGACTTTGGATTACTAGTCTTGTCAAACTAACAGCCAAAATAATAATCAAAGAAAAATGATAACCCATTGTTACACCAATTATAAACAATTGCCAATTATAGCTACAAAAAATACAGCACGACAAAATATTAAAAAAAAAAGACCCACAAGTTGGAGCAAGGCAAGCATTCGAAGACTATGCAGATCCTAATCACGGCACTACGAGTCTGTGAAGTTAAAGCTTGGCACAACTGTAGCATCAAAATTTGAGGTTCCCGGCCAGTGAGCAGGTCTACATCCTCTAGTGTAGTGGTGCCTAACCTACGGCCAGAGGGCCATATGCTGCTCGTTGTCCTGTCCGATGTTATTAATTGAAAACTATGGTCTGGAAACTTTCAAAATAACTGATAGTCGTCATTTGATATCAAGATTGATTGTTGGAAAGTTAGAAATTTGTTTAAAAATTTGTTTCTAAAAGACAAATAAAAATTTCGTATTAATAATATAAGCATGTAGTAATTTATAGCTAGTGTAATTTTTTACTCTGACTATCCCTTAAGTGTACTGCAACATTTCTCTTAGCCCGAAAACCAGGGTTTGGTTTTTTACGTTAAAAACCAGTTTTTGACCTGACATGTCGAAAACCTGTCGAAAACCCGTCGAAAACCTGTCAAAAACGTCGAAAACCTGTCGAAAACGTCAAAAACCTGTCTAAAACTCAAATACAGTGGCTATTGAGATTTTTTATAAACATATAAGGTTTCTCATCCTGAAAAATATTAAATAAATATTTATGCATCTTATCAATCAAGTTTAGAAAACATTAAATTAATAAATTTAATGAAAATTATTTCACAAACTTGTTTTGCCGTGAAAAAAGTTAAACATTAAAACTTAAATGCAGTTTTTAAAGAAGTTTTGTTTAAATGTTTAAAAACTATCAATTAGTTATCTTATCAGTCAAGTTTAATAAAAATTAAATTAATAAATTTAATGAAAATTAATTCTCATTCTTTTAAATTAACTTGTTAATCCATGAAAAAAGTTAAAAGTATTAAGTTAAATCCAGTTTTTAAAGTAGTTTTGTTTAAATGTTTTAATAACTATTAATTAGCTATTTTATCAATCTAAAAATCTTTACATCTGAATTTAAGGTGATTTTTTTTTTCTTTTGAGTAAACGCAAAACTAAATTAATTAGTACTCAGTGTACAAATCTGCTAAATATTTTTGATCAAACTATTTTATTTATTTACTAGCGGTACCCGCACGGCTTTGCCCGTGGTATAAAATTAAAAGTTCATTTGTAAAATAATTGATATAGCAGAAAAAATACTCTATTTTAGTTATAATTCAACTAAAATTCCTTCAAAGTATGATATAAAAATTTGGTATGGACCCTACACTACTTCCTTTTACGTGTACATTTCTTAGTAGATGCCTTAAGTGCTAAAATAGTGCTTGGAGGGAGCAAGATAACAATTCAAACATTTATATCCCTAGTTTGCCACGAAACAATGCAAAAAAAATGTTTTACAATGATTAATCTCCTAAATATCGCCGATTTTAACATCATTCAGTGGATTTTTCGCAAAATATCGCCAATAGCGCCAAATTGAACCCCCAAAAAAAAATTAATCGCCAAATTTGTCGCCAAATTGGCGACAAATACTTGGCGACCAAAGGCTTGGCGAAATATCGCCAAGTGTTCGCGCCAATTCATCTGCATTGAAATTAACACTGATTTACTCCATAAAAGGGGTAAAGCATCCCCTTGTGACATTCAAATGAAACCCAAAGGGGAGATGCACAAAAATAAGCCAAAAGAGAAAATAAGAACAATTTTGTTGCTCACAGAAACCAACAGAAATCTTACCAAAATTTGAAAGAAGAAGAAAGTTTCCTTCCCTAGCTTTAAAAACAAAACAATACATTTTCCGAAATGAAACACTTTAAAAAGAACGTTGCAATGTCGCAATTTTACGATATTTGGTTAATCTTTGTGCTTTGGGTACCCCTTTCTCGCTAAATAGGCGACTGTTTCCAAACGTTGCCAAAATCAATATTGCTGAAATGCGAAATCCATGAAATGAAAAAAAAAAAAATCCGCCAAATCTTTTAATTAAGTCATTAGTATATTGGAAACAGGGTTGCCGGAAAAATACTACGCTCCTTATTCTAGCCGAAAAAATACTACCATAGTATCAAAAATACTACGTCTGGCAACGCTGGATAAAGAACGAAACAAAAATAAGTATGAACACGTAACCATGGTAACAACATGAAAAGTTGATTTCCGTTGATAAAATAATTCATTTCATCTTTTTTTTCAAACAAATTTCATTCTCGGGTTCAACCATTTTAGAATCGTTTGGCTTGCTTTACTGAAGGTAAGCCTTGAATTCCGGGATTCTAAAAACAATTGTTACAGCTCTCCTGATGATCGTAGAAACTTCGAAAAAACTTCATTTTGTGCAGAAAATTTCAAGCTTTCGAATGACATAAGACTTGAAAATGTGTATGAAATATTTCTTCCCTATTTTATCGAATTTCCGCTAAGAATTCGAATAGAAAAAGAACGAAATAGAATTATCGAGAAATCGCTTCGAGGTGCAAAACTACATGCTACAAACTAATTTTGCCAAGTGGCATGAAAATCGACCGAACGGTTTTGCCGCTACGAGCGTAACAGACAGACCCACCTTCAGCTTTATTATTAGTAGAGATAGAGATTTATTAGTTTAAATATATTAGTTCGAATTAAAATTTAAAAAAATCACTTGTAAAAATTTATTAAGTATACCCAAGACACACAGCACTTAATTAATGTACCCACTTCATTTTTAAAATAAAAAACCTGTTACAGTAATTTCTCGAAACAATAAAGCCATATTCAAAAGCCATATGTTTGGTTTTTTAAAATGCCAGTTACCATTATTTACTCCCGAGCCCTACAATTATGATTATTATTATTGCTTACACTTTATTTTAATAACCTAAAACTCCAAAAGTTTACTTCAGTGTCTGAAATCAGAAATAGTCAAATTCATTTGAAAATGTATTTTGACTATCAATATCAAACTTAAACATGTTTTGGACAGAAATTTAGGTTTTTGACAATTATGTCAAAAACCATGTCAAAAAGTAGTTTTTGTCATGATGGTAAAAACCACGGTTAAAACCGGTCAAAAACTTGCCTACCCTGCTGAAAACGCGGTGTTTTCCTCTTCTAACAACATGGTAGTAAGAGTCAATCAATCATTATGTTGTCAAATCGAAAGTGACACCAGTTTGTTTTAACTTCACTATACACAGTGAAAATCTGTAAAATTTTCTTGTGACATCACTTAGTTCATTTGTACTTATTTAAGATTTAAAAATTTTTACAGAGAACGACTACCTCTACCGTAGTCTCTTATTATTTTTCTTCTTTTTTGAAAAATAATTAATTTTTTATTACACAATTTTTTAACAGAAAATAGTTTGACGTATTGCAAAAGGACATTGTCTTTGTGAGGAAAAAAACTATATTACTCTTTAAACACATTCATTATAAATTTAAAACAATTCCGCAAAATACAGGCTGCGTCACGAGTCAGAACTCGATAAAGGAGAAAAATGATAGAGCCTCTATTGATTTATTACTCGTCGGAAATATTCTTTTTCAAAGATAAAAACGGTTTTCGTTCAATTTATCTGACAAGCGATTGATATTGAATGAACTTTTAGCAGAGAGAAAGGCTGTATGGTCATAATAAATTCCCTAATCCACGTATATGAATTGATTCATTAATTTTCTAGCAGAGAAAATCTTTATTATTTAAAGCGGTCGTTTTGTTCGAGCGATTCTGTGGATACCTGATTAATGAAACGTCGTATCAATGTTAAAAAAAAAAGCTCTTTTCATGTCCCAGTAGTTCTTTTAGCACAAAACAGAAAATTGAATTGATAAAATGTTCAATAGTTTTACTAAAAGTTAGATCGACTTGACTTAATACGCCTAGTTACAAAGTAGTGATCTTTCAATTTGCCAAGAACTCATAGGATAAGAAAGACGGTTTTGTGGTAGTCAAAGCATACTAGTAGAAGTTTCAAAAGAAACACTTCTTCTTTTGGGGAGATTAATTTCCTTTGTATCCGATTGGAAAAATCTCCCGTAATTTCTAAGATTTCTATTTATCTTGAATAGTAGGTTTTAGAAATTATACAAATAAAGAGGGAATAGATTATCTCAAGTAAAATATGTTGGAAATAAAGCATCAAATTCATACATTATTTTTAAATAATGTGTGTGAGGTAAACCGGGAATAAAAGGCCATAAAGGCGCGTAGACCCAGTCACTAAGCTTTAAAAAATATCCATTTAATAGTGCTAGCCGTCAAGACAAACGTGCGTCATTCCACCTTCTACCTCCCACCAAAAATCGTTGAAAAAACACTGCCCATCGAAAAACCAGCTAGAAGTTTCGAATTTTTGTTCAAATAAGTAAAGGTTCAACATGATTTTGTTCGACTTGATAGACTTTTATTTACCAGTAGCACAGCGAACAGTTTCCTTCTGGATAAGGTAACGAAAATTTCTGGTTATGATATTTGTAGATACAATTCATCGCATTCAAATCAATCGAATTCTATTGCAGTTGAATGAGTCCCTAAAGTTTATTTCATACAAATTATCATTTTCTTATTAATGGAAAAATTGTGATTTCCATTTTGACAAATGATATTCAGAAAGGTGCTATTGTAGTTGAGGCCAACTAGCCTAATTTGGAAGCGTTGTGAAAGCTACGCAGATCCTAATTACAGCATTACGACGCTCGCTGCTGAGTTAAGTTTGCCATAACCATAGCTATTGCTAGTTCTGTCTGCTCATTGAAATGCTTTGAAAATAATTTCTTAAAACCATCAGAAGGGCGGGGGGGGGGGGGTGATATGTTGTAAGTTGGCCGCCTTCGCACGGGCAAGTTGGCCAAGCCCCGCGCTGCAGTTCTATTCAATTAAATGACGAAAATGATGCAGAAAAGGCCAGTTAACTCAATTTCTGACTTAATGTTGTTCAATTACTGTATATTTAGTCTCTTTCTTATTTATTTACATGATTTTGCATTTTTGTAGCATACCATCATTAAGGAATGAGATATGAAGGATATTTATTTAGGATGAACTAATTTCTCATTCTTATGAATAAATATTATAAGACTTCATCGAGGTTCAGCCATTTCTTCTACTTTTACATTAGCAGAATATTTAATAAATAGTATGGAATAACTGATTCCGTAATTCGAGAAAGTTTGCCAAAGCGAATAGGCGTCAATCTTTCCTTCTAAATATGTCTAAATAAATGGTAAAATATTATATTGGATAGTTTGTTGCAAGACAAATATCTTACAGTGGAAAATCAAGCAGATTTTAAGGCATATTATAACTAGTTATTACTAATGCATTCCTTAACTGTGCAGAGTTTTCACACATTTTCAATAAACTATAAATGTCTGCAACCCGAAAATCTTATTCAAAAATTTTGTAGCAACTACATAAGAAACTTGATACGAGAGCCACATTTTAATTAATGTCAGTTTTCCTTCATCTAAAGTCAAAATGTGTCATATCCGAAGAAAACCATTTAGTTCAAAAATTTTAAAACATTCTGTTCGAGTAAAAAGGCTAAATTTTATTTAATGTTTTGTAATTTTTCTTTTTTGGAAACATTTGTACCAAACTTATATACGAAAAATATTAAGTAATGTATCACATACGGTACAAATCCTTTTTTCAAGAGTTTTTTACGACATCCATTATGGAATATAAGTTATTATACAAAAACTTGCTGTACGCGGACAGTGTAAAAGGGCTTATGCATTCCTTTTGTGTAGCAAATGACTGAAAATTTCAACGACCATTGCGAAACAACTGACTTTGAGGAATTCAATGACACTAGCGTAGCAAAAAACAAGAAGTTCTGTCAAGAACTAAACGAGCCTACTTTCCCGTACATCGACATCGGCATTCTCGCATCTGATCATTATTCTCTTGATTATCTGAGACTTAAAATTATGTTAAACATACTTCTTTAGCACTAAGAGCTGATTTCGAAAAGCAAAATGTACCCCTTTCATCAGATGAAATAGACACGTAAAAAGTAATTAACGAATAAATAAAGTTTTGTCGCACCTTTTAAAGAGTGTAACTGTTACAGTTCCTCCGTAGAAAAAATCCTCCATCGTTTTCAAAATAATAATAATAATAATAATAATAATAATAATAATAATAAAATGAATAAATAAATAAATAAAAGTACAAAGAGCATCAAACACATTTTATCAAAGAAAGAAAAAGAAAAAAAAAAGCTCGTCCGTTAATAAAATGTCTCGAATTTCACTTTTAATCTGTTGTCAGTTGTTAAATATAAATAAAGAATAAAATGTTCTCGTGAATGAAAAATTTTTGTTACAAAAAAAAACATCGTCTGCCAAAAAAAAAAAAAAAAAATAATAAATAAAATAAAACAAATGAATAAATAAACAAAAAATCGTCTGCACAGTCAGTAATTTTTTTTCTGAGCCTGCATTTCCGCCATGTTTGCGGAGTCGGAGTCGGAATCAGAGTCCTCACAGAAGATTACTCAGAAAAGTACGTTACAAACATTATTTATCAAAACCATTTTCTTACAAAGTTAGTTTGAAGGAAATCCGACTTTAAGTTCAGGATCAACATTCAACTCAAATTCCTCGTAGACACTAATGTTAATTTTTTTTCTGAACGGTTCAATATTGAACGAAAAATGGTTCAAATCAAAAAGGCGAAATATGGGAATGTATGGGAAAGCCTCTCCGAGATCTTTCAAACAAAAAAAAGTTTATTCCATTCGGACGGTTCACTCAAAAGTTATTAGGTGGGGAAAGGTTGCTTGAATTGTTCAATGTTGAACGAAAAAGTGTTCAAATTGAAAATTTAAATACGGTAATGAAGTATCCTTGCTGATATCCTTCGAACAAAAAAAAGTTTATTTAAATCGGACTGTTCACTCAAAAGATATTAGGGGTGACAGCTTGATTGAGCGGTTCAATGTTGACCGAAAAATTGTTCAAATCGAAATTGTAGATACGGGAATGAAGTATCCTTGAAAAGATCTTTCGAACAAAAAAAAGTTTGTTCAAATCGGATTGTTCACTCAAAAGTTAGCATCGCGGGACAAGGTGGTTTGAACGGTTCAAAGTTGAACCAAAAATTGTCCAAATCGAAAAATCAAATATGGGAATGAGCTGCACTCGATGAGATCTTTCGAACAAAAAAAAAAAAAATATTCCATTCGGACGGTTCACTCAAAAGTTATTGGTGGAGAAAGATTGCTTAAAAGGTTCAATGTTGAACCAAAAGTGTTCAAATTGAAAATTTAAATACGGTAATAAAGTATCCTTGCCGAGATGCTTCAAACAAAAAAAAGTTTGTTTAAATCGGACTGTTCATTCAAAAGTTATTAGGGGTGACAGCTTGATTGAGCGGTTCAATGTTGAACGAAAAATTGTTCAAATCGAAAATGTAAATACGGGAATGAAGTACCCTTGAAAAGTTCTTTCCAACAAAAAAAAGTTTGTTCAAATCGGACTGTTCATTAAAAAGTTAGTATCGCGAGACCGGTTTTTTGAACGGCTCAAAGTTGAACCAAAAATTGTTCAAATCAAAAAATCAAATATGGGAATGAGCTGTACTCACCGAGATCTTTCCAACAAAAAAAAGTTTGTCAAAATCGGAATGTTCATTCAAAAGTTATTAGGGGGGGGACAGACAGACCGACCGACCGACCGACCGACACACACACAAATTCCCCATCTCAATACCCTACTTTCAAATTTTTAATTTTTCGATATTCATTTTACTTTTTTATTTTTTTAACTTGGCGATATTTTTTGGACTTGGCGATATTTTTTTAACTTGGCGATATTTTTTGGACTTGGCGATATTTTTTAGATGCATTAAGCTACTTTTAATACTTTTTTCGTCTTTCTTTTATTTTTAACGGGAAAGCAGGCTAAAAAACTTGGTTTAAGAATTTTAACGACACTGTTGGAGCAAAGGACTTAACAGAGAATTTTCGAAGATCTAATTTCTGGAGTACGCATCACAAATACAGTGAACTCTCACTTATACATCGCCTCATTTATGCGCCTTTTTCACTTATAAGACGATTTTAAATGCTCCCAATACATTTCATAGCAAAATAATGATAGTATCATTCGTTAATGCGTCGCTCTAAAGATAAATATTTCATTTATGCGACGAATTTTCCCTGAAATGTGAAAAAATGTAGTTCATTTTCTTTACAAAATAAGCATTTATCTTTACTTTCCTCTTTAATCTTTCACCTTTGTTGGCTACAAATTTTTCTTTTTTAGCCTACTTTCCCGTTAAAAATAAAAGAAAGACGAAAAAAGTATTAAAAGTAGCTTAATGCATCTAAAAAATATCGCCAAGTCCAAAAAATATCGCCAAGTTAAAAAATATCGCCAAGTCAAAAAAAATATCGCCAAGTGAAAAAAATAAAAAGGTAAAATGAATATCGAAAAATTAAAAATTTGAAAGTAGGGTATTGAGATGGGGAATTTGTGTGTCGGTCGGTCGGTCGGTCGGTCGGTCGGTCGGTCTGTCTGTCCCCCCCTAATAACTTTTGAATGAACAGTCCGATTTGGACAAACTTTTTTTTGTTGGAAAGATCTCGGCGAGTACAGCTCATTCCCATATTTGATTTTTTGATTTGAACAATTTTTGGTTCAAATTTGAGCCGTTCAAACAACCGGTCCCGCGATACTAACTTTTTAATGAACAGTCCGATTTGAACAAACTTTTTTTTGTTGGAAAGAACTTTTCAAGGATACTTCATTCCCGTATTTACATTTCCGATTTGAACAATTTTTCGTTCAACATTGAACCGCTCAAGCAAGCTGTCACCCCTAATAACTTTTGAGTAAACAGTCCGAAAAAAAATGACTGACTGTGCAGACGATTTTTTGTTTATTTATTCATTTGTTTTATTGAATTTATTATTATTATTATTAGTATTTTTGGCAGACGATTTTTTTTGTAACAAAAATGTTTCATTCACGAGGGCATTTTATTCTTTATTTATATTTAACAACTGGCAACGGATTAAAAGTGAAATTCGAGACATTTTATCAACGGACGAGTTTTTTTTTCTTTTTTTTTTCTTTCTTTGATAAAATGTGTTTTGATGTACTTTGTACTTTTAATTTTTTTTTGAAAACAATTGAGGAATTTTTCTACGGAAGAACTGTAACAGTTACATTCTTTAAAAGGTGCGACAAAACTTTATTTATTCATTTATTTACTTTTTATGTGTCTATTTCATCTGATGAGAGGGGTATATTTTGCTTTTAGAAATCAGCTTCAAGTGCTAAAAAGGTATGTTTGACATAATTTTTAGTCTTAGATAATCAAGAGAATAATGATCAGATGCTAGAATGCCGATGTCGATATACGGGAAAGTAGGCTCGTTTAGTTCTTGACAGAACTTCTTGTTCTCTATCATTATAGTTACGTTACAGTAATTGCCAAACCGTAGTAATATGTACCTTTTCTATAGAAACATTCTTATTCATATTCTCATTAGAACCTATTTTGCGTTTTAGTCCTTTAAATAGGCTTGTTCACTTATAGGTCTCTCTCACTTATGCGCCTTTTCTGTTGGTCCCTTGGGCCGGTGCATAACAGTGGGCCGGCGCAAAAGAGTTCACTGTAATGCCATAAAAATAAGAACATCGCTGGAGAAAGACGCAAGGCAGTTTTGAATAGAAGAAACTAATCCGAGCCACCCCTGGCAGGTAGCGTGCAATCGAGTTAGTCAAAGGGGAATACAAAAAGCTCATTCATCTGTCTTGGAAGTCCAAAACCTTGGCTCGATCGTCTCGGTTTGAGAAATACCAGGGCATTGCACACCTTGTCGACTTCACCTTGTGCCTGGTGATCTAAAAACCATCTTAAGGAGAGCAAGGGAATCGGGACAGTATATTCTCCGATATGATGATCGGCGTCAGGTCTTAAAAAGTCGATTATTTGAGTTTCTAAAAAAAAAGTCTTTAAAGTAAAAATGTCATAGAAGCGGTACTGTGCATTTTTGTGTTTGCCACGTACAAATCAACATTTTACGTGCGATCTTTACAAAAATTTGTCATGCATCAAATTGAGCTTTATATGACAAATAGTAATTTTTATTACATACTTTCAGTGTCAAAATTTAAGCTTGTTAATTTTAGTTGCGTGCTTTAGTCGTTGCATCGCGGTTAGATTAAGAAAAATTCTCCTCGCAATGCTAAAATTGTTTTCCACGTTTTTGAGTTAATTATCACATTTTAGATCTAACTTTCATCTCAACAACTTTAAAGAAAATTTTAATTGATGTTTGATGTCTGCAAATACCTTATTTATTTTCCTAGTACACTTGATAACTAATTACTTGTGAGAGTTTCGTTATAATTTTCCAGGACTGTACGAGAGAAGAAATATCACATTGCTGTCAAATTTTTTGAAACGTAACAAAAATCGGCAGTAAAATATAAATGACACAAAGGAGTTTTTTAATAACGATCAGTAATATTGAAATTTTGATAAACTTCTGACATCAAAGCCAAATTTTATTGTAATGCTAAACCGCGGAGAGATGGCAGCTGACCTTGAAGCAGAAACGAACCGCTTCATTTTATGATAGGTAGCATCAGAGATATCACGCAGGAAGTAAAAACTTTAATACACTTAGTGTGAGTAAAAAATATTTTTTTTCGCTGATTATACCTATTTTAAAGTGTAGATGCCAGTTTCTGCCTCAATGTCACGCGCCATCTCTCCGCGCTTAAGCTTTACTAACGAAGTGTTATTTTCGTCCACTCGCCTCGTTTCCCCAACCCTATCAATAACTTACAATCCATAAAATATATAATTTAATAAGATAGTTATAAAATTAAAATTTACACACAAGAATAGTTTCACGGGAGTTTCGTAAAAATTTGAAGTAAAAAACTACTGTATTTCGGGGATAGGAGGAGGAGAATTTGCCTTTTGGATCCGGGCTGTTCATATAGAAATGTTTCTTTCGACTCCGGTAGTACGACAGTTGAACCACAGATTTCTTCTCCATTGAAAAGAGAAGGTATAAATTGTCGTACCAGACGTATGAAACCTTGAAAAAATCCCCGGCTCCAAAGGGTTCGAGTGAAAATTTCAACCCCGTGCTCTAAAGAAAAAAGACTTATGGTACACCATGTATACCGCCCGGTTCCTAAAGGTTAGGCCAGGAAGACACGAATACTGATAGATTTTTGCGGACTAGTGATTTTGGTGGAGAGCTGAAAAACGCATTGTAGGATTTTATTTGGAGTTTGCGTTCCAACTCCAAATGAATACTCTTAAAAAAAAATATTCAAAATCAATTAAAATCTCACGAGATGTTTAAGGTAAATCAAAGAATAATCAAGGTTATTCTTCCCATAATATAATTCAACACCATCTCAAAGGTCACATGATTATGACACAAATGCGTCATCACTGTCACACAAACGCTTCACCGATGGTACAAATGGCGCCATTAACCATCCCCCCCCCCCCCAAGAGCAATCACGGATTCCGCCTGTACCTCTATTCCAAACACATCACCCCTTTTAGCTCGACATATTTCGCCATCGAACTTCACCTTCTGTTTGTGCCATGTAAAGCAGCGAAGCAGGTCGGGCGGTGTGTGTGTTATGTGTGCATCGCTTCCATAATGGATGGGCCGAACCCAGATCGATAGGCAACTGCTGACCTTAAAAGAAGAGAGTGCTATTCGATCGAATCCTATATGGGGAAGAAGGGATGCGCAGCGTTGTCATGACGACCGGGCAGCCTTAGAGCAACCTCTCGAGTGTGGAGGTAGATTCCTCTGACATGTTTGGACTCCACGTGCAGAAGGAGGAAGGAAGATCGTTAATCGAGTTAGGGATTTTTCTTAAAGACACAGAAATGGGGACATTTTGGCATTGTCGCAAGAAGGGAAGAGATGGGGCCGGAGGATCGAAGTGGAAACATATTGCAGCAGAGATGGTAAAATAATTGTCAAGGAATAATGACGTTTTCGACGACAGGTTTCGTTCAGTTTGTTATTGAGCTGAAAATTAATAGCTGCTACTTACTAACTTTTACAAGTCTTTCACTTTGTAGGTTTTTTTCTTTTTACTTCTCTCTTTACTTTTTTTCGAATTAAATGTTTCAATAGAGATTTATTGATTTTAAATGAACGTTACATTGTCTTATTGGAGTTTTACGCGATGCTGTTTTCTCCTCTGCGAATGAGATAGCAATGGAAGGAAGGATTAAAAATAATAAAAATAAAAGACTGGATCTGTTGTTATTCGACTGGTCTTTCATTTCATATAAGCCTTCCTTTTGAAAAACTTTGTAAAGATTTCGTAACAATGGTGCTGGAGTTGAATACTTAAAATCAGAATTTCCACGTATTATTGAAAAGATTGATTTGAGTGAAATGCCCGAATCCATGTGGTGCTCAAAAATGTCAGCTGAGGTCACTCAGTCTAGAAGACGGTATCATCTTCCTAGAGCAAATCCACTGCTTGAAGGCAAATACAATGAGTTTCACATTTGCTGATGCGTACTTGGGAAACATTTTCGATTAGATGCCTTGTTTATGAAGACGAAAGAGTATACTTGGGTAGAGTTTTTGTTGGGTAGAGTTTTCGCTGCTAATTCATTTGGCTGTTTCCTTCATTACTAGTCATATTTTGGAAAATGTTACAAGTAATTTAGTTTCGCAAACTGTACTTCGTAAGGAACGGAAGGTAAAACAGAAAAATAGATTACTGCCATTAGTAGAAAAAGCGTATATTTTAAATTTTTTATTTGTTAAGGTAAAATATTTTCGTGATAAACGAAACAAAATTTCTGCAAGACGTAGATGAGGGATACTACGAAAATGACTTTTCACTGAAATATTTCTTTAATGAATTCATTTGGAGAAAGATTTTGTCTAGTATTTTACTCATAAATATTTCATGCAATAACTTTATATGAGCTAAGTGCAATGTTTTTAATTATTATAATTTCAAATATGGTCATTTTTTTGTGCATAAATGGCATGCCGCAGAAATCTAAACGCTTGGTTAATAAAAATATCATTCCGTCATAAAGGGCAAAAAATAGCCTAAAATTAAAAAAACCAAAATAAAAGTTATTTTTTGGGTTTTTAATTGTTGACGATGAAATGCAAAAGGAAGAAGACAGTTTCAATGAAAAAAAAACACGTTTTACTGCGATGTTTTTAAATTTTTGCTTTTATCAAAAATGTTATTCTCTCATACTTAGAAACATCCCCGATATTTACTCCTAAAAATCGGGTAAAAATAGCGAGAAATATTTTATAGTTTTTCAATATTTTTTTGAAGAGTAATGAATGAACAATTTTACATGATAAACACACAAACAGCTATAAAACTGCATACACAAGATTTGAAGGTTAACAAAGAAACCATTTATCAAAGTAAAATGTTCGGAGCTACAGAATGCACAAAATCCAAAAAGAAATTCCTACATTCCGTAAATTTAAACTTTTAGCATTAATAAAAAAAAAGTTCCCTTTTCTCCCAAACCCTTTTCGCAATTTCATTGCTATTTGAGCTTTTCTCATTTGAAAAATCTATCCAAAGATATACCTTTTACTTCGCTAAACAAACGTTGCATCATACGTCTCTATCTTATATTTATTTTTCAACATTTTAAAATAGCACGTACTTCATGATAGAGTACTACTAGCTGACAAAATGAAAGCTTTTTTTTTAAGTTGTATTCATTCGCAATTTACTAAAAGGTGAAAATAAAGCAGTTGAATTGCATAAAAATACGCTTAAATAGTGTAATACAGTGAACTCTCACTTATGCGCCTGCCCTAGAGACTAACAGAAAAAGACGCATAAGTGAGAGAGACGTATAAGTGAACAAGCCTATCTAAAGGAGTAAAACGCAACATAGGTTCTAATGAGAGAATGAATACGAATGTTTCTATAGAAAAGGGACATATTACAACCGTTTGGCAATTACTGTAACGTAACTACAATGATAAAGCTAAAACAAAAAATTGTAGCATACCTAATTACAAACTGTTCGTGTAAGATATTTGTTTTATAAGATTTGTCAACTTATACTAGCTCGCGTAGTTTTCTTCTTACGGGATCCATTTTTCATACGTCTATTTATACTGCCGTGGGCAGGTAAACGGCAGTATCTGCAAAAATGAGTTTTCGAGATAATTGAAGAAACGCGTTTTTGATTTCCCACAAAGATCAATAAAACATTGAACTTCGAACATAGGCGATACTATATGTTTATACCGATATATTTTTAGGGTAATCGGTTGAATTTTGATTTTGCAAGCGCATAGAGATGTAAAGCAGATACTGCCGTTTACCTGCCCTTTTCACTCTAATTGTCATGCGGAATTGACTGGCAGTCGGCAGTAACTGCACAGTATGCTACCAAATGTCCAGTATTTACATATTCGACAACATGCGGAGTAGATATGTTATTACGAAATATATTATTGCATTGTGAATGATATGTTTTATTTAAAAATATACATAAATACCGCGTATCCACTTGATATAGATTTAATATAAACGAATGCAAAATATAATTAAAAAATATAATGAACTGTATTGTATTATGGAAAATATGAAGCAAAACTTGATGGTTCTTCAGCCATTTTTACTTCCTTTTACTTTGTAAAGGAAGTATTGTGGTCACAAAGAAAATTTCACTCAAAATTCGGTCTAAATTTTGATTTTGCTCACCCCCGAATAAATGTTGAGTAGTTTTTTCGACCTATCAGCACCTGCATATGTACCTACTAACATATAAGCAGCCGAAATATCCTTTTCGACCATGCCCCAGTTAATTACGACGAGTTTTCTTGTGACGTATGTATATACGTATGCATGTGCGTATGTATGTATGTATGTGAGTATGTATGTCGCATAACTCAAAAATTATATGCCGTAGAAGCTTCTAGTTTGGTATGTAGGCTCTGAGGGTGGTCGTTGTGCACCTCCCCTTGTGGTTGCATTCGAATGTTCTCAAGGGGTTTTATCCTATTGTGGGGTAAATCAATGTCAATTTCAATGCAGATTGAGTGATATGATTTGGTGCAACCACTTGGCGAGATATCGTCAAACTTTTGGTCGCCAAGTGTTTGCCGCCAAGTTGGCGACAAATTTGGTGAAAAAATGATTTTTTTTTTAAATTTGGATTCAATTTGGCGCTATTGGGCACATTTTGCGAAAAATTCACTGAATCATGTTAAAATCGGCGATATTTAGAAAATATATCATTGTAAAACATTATTTTGCATTGATTCGTGACAAACTAGGGATGTAAATGTTTGAATTGTTATCTTGCTCACACTAATGCACTATTTTAACACTTGAGGCATTTATTATGGAATTTAAACGTAAAAAGAAGTAGTGTGGCGTGCACACCAGATGTTTTAAAATTACTACAAATCAGTTAATGCTTTGTACTTCGCATCAAAACAAGAAATCACTTTGAGAAAAAGAGCGCTTGAAATGCTTGTTGTGCTGACGATTTTTTTCATAGTACTATTAAAAATGCAACAGCTAGGGATTAAACTGTAAAAACTAGCGTCTGTTAGTATGAAAGCAACTGTAATTAAAAGAAAACAAAACAATGTAAATAAAATAATTTCATTGCTGCATTTTTGTTTGTCGTCTGCCAAGTTTGGCTTGTACATCTTTGAAATCGTAAAAAATATTGTCTGCTAGTGGAGAGAAACTTTATTTGAAAGAAAAACATGTGGTATGGACCCCACACTATTTCCTTTTACGTGTAAATTTTTTTAGTAGATGC
Source organism: Uloborus plumipes (assembly GCA_038373865.1). Classification (NCBI taxonomy): domain Eukaryota; kingdom Metazoa; phylum Arthropoda; class Arachnida; order Araneae; family Uloboridae; genus Uloborus; species Uloborus plumipes. The sequence continues at coordinate 20,581 of JAXGGA010002562.1, read as the reverse complement.
CGTAAGTGTTAAAATAATGCTTGGAATGAGCAAGATGACAATTCAAACATTTACGCCCAAAATGTACCACGAAACAAAGCAAAAAATGATTTTCAACAATTCATTTTCTAAATATCGCCGATTTTAACATCATTCAGTGGATTTTTCGCAAAATACCGCCAATAGCGCTAAATTGAACCCTAACTCATAAAATAATTTTTTCGCCAAATTTGTCGCCAATTTGGCGATATGTCACCAAGTTGGCGACAAGCACTTGGCGACTAAAAGCTTGGCGATATATCGCCAAGTGGTAACGCCAATTTATATCACTTAAGTCTGCATTGATATTAACACTGATTCACCCCCAAAAGGAATAAAACACCCCCTTGGGAACATTCAAGTGCAACCAATGACCTCCCATGACCTCCCATCAGGGCACCCCTACTTTCGCTTAGTTTAAGTACAAAGGAAAACAGTTTTTGCTGCTTGATGCAAGTTTTGCACAGCGATTCATATTATGTTCATCCTGCAGACATGCAGATACTGCCGTTTACCTGCCCACAGCAACGAAAAATGCAGTTACTGCTAGTTACCATTGGTTAAAAAACAGTTTTTTTTCATCGGAAACCAAAAAAAGATGCTTGTACCATAAAACTAATGTAACATAGATTTCAAAAATGCAAAAACATGAAAATCGAAAAATTTGCAGTTACTGCCCTTTACCTGCCCACGGCAGTATATTGCTAGTATGTTATCAGCATTGCACATGTTCACAATTGTTACATCCATAGCAACCATGAAAACCAACCGATGTTTTTTAATGTTTCACTATCAGAAGAACCTTTCATTATTTTATTCATTGACTTCGGATAGCAAAACTCATAGCTTTCTTTAACAAAGAAATATTCCAAAGGTCCTCTACTGTTCTAAAAAGTTTCTGTTGAAGAACATTTGTCAAGAAGTTGAGAAAATCAAAACATATTTACACAAACGACCCAGCGTCATTCTTATAGGACAGAAGTTTCAAACACATATATTTCGTTAAAAATTGATTTTTCGATCATTTCAATAGAATCGAAATTCTATTGATGTTTCTCAAAAAGCTTACAAAATATATAAAAAGAAAACAAAATGAACTTCAAAACAAAATGAACTGAATGATTTCATAGTTTTTTTCATTGAATGTAAAACGAAGGGAGAAAAAATATTTTTCAACACAACAACTCTTTCACTTCAACACCTGGCTGATTGACAACGCAGCCAAAATTGATTTTGAGGTGTAGGAATGCATCTATTTTTAGCAGGAGTTGAAAAACAGAAGCATTGGAAAACACTTTACTTTCTTACAGAACCGTTGTAAAACTGCCCAGCAAATATAATGTTGAGCGCAAATAGGAATGGATGAGTTGAGTTAAAACTCAATACATGTAAAGCAGAATGGATCAAAATTTTTCCATGCATGGAAAACATGAAACAAACTGATAGAGCGATATTATTATTATTATTATTATTATTTTTTTTTTTTGCGATAGGTGAATATCGTGAATTTTTTTCATGAACCGGGGGGTGGGGGCAAGCAAATACGGAAGAACCCCGAAAATTCTGCCTACTGTAGATGGAAAAGTTGCCGAGGGAGTGAAAAGACCGGGTTATAAAGAATGTTTGCACAACAGATTTTCCGCGTAGAGTTTTTTTCGCCGTACCTGAACGTAGCTGAGTTTTTTGTATTATTCACTAATATAATCGAATGCTGAGTTTTTGAAACCCTGCTGCTCAAATAAGAATCGAACGCTACTGGTAGCTACATTTAATTTGTTCATATGAAATATTTGAGACATATTAAGTAGCCTTATTAAAGCTCGAAACTATTCTGTTTTTCAAGTACATTATTAAATATTTAAAAAAGGACTTAGCAATGCCGATGTCATATTCAAATATATCTCTGAGTAGGTCAATTTAAAGAAATTCAGCGTTATATTCATAAATCGTTGTGCAAGACAGAAAAAACTGTTGATCGAAAAACGAGCTATAAAGAGACAATTCGTCGCTTTGGAAGAATAACGCTGCAACTCAAAAAAGCCCATTTTTCAGGAGAGCAATTTTTAACTTTTCAGAAACTTCTATCGCGTTTGTGCTCAAAACTATTGCGACTATTTTAATGAAACTAGCATTAAAAAAAACGTATTTTAATCTCTTTTCTAATGTAGCATGATTGACTTCAATGGCATTTTAACTAATGACGTCATTTTAAAAAGAGTGAAGGTAGTTTGAGTTACATCAGTGTTCTCCGTGTGTGCAGCGTTATTCTTCCAAAGCGACGAATTGTGTATCCATTTATCAAATAACAGGCGTTTGTTTCTAAGAAAAGAAAAATGATAAAACTATTTTTTCACAAACATAAGAACTTTCGCTTCTTAAATGTGGGAATGATCCCTTAAACCTTGACATACAATGACGAACCTGACTGCTCATACATTTTATCAGCCACTGTAGACTGACGAACCTAAAATTATTATTTTTTAAATTTTATTTAGATAGTTTTTATGAACATATAACTAATCAGTAAAAATCCGCCTCCAAAAAATGTATTTTTTCTCGGTTTTCACGGGAGCGAAATTAAATGGTGTTCTTCGGTCGCATCAAGCTCCATTTAATTTGTATGTCAAGGGGTTAATCATGGGTTTTGAACATTGATAATAGCTGTTTAAAAACGCGTGTAATTTTCAAACATTAGATAAGAAAAGAGCAGAAAAAAAAAAATAAGAAGAAAAAGCTACCAGCAATTTAGCTTGTACTACTTGCTGTTTTTAATTCCATTCGCCAAATAACTAAGTAACATAAATCCGAAAAATTTATCTTTACTACCGATTCTGAATAAATATTTCACTGCACCACGTGCAAATTCTACATATTTACGACCCTCATTAGCGAACCAAAGTGTACAAACGTGTAACGACATACTAAAGTTAAGTCCTTTTCATTTCCACTGAAAATTGAATCTCCTCGAGAATTGGAGTTAGGCCCATGATTGAAGAAATCTGAAGTCATTTTCAAAACTGGAGCTAAGCTTGAACAACTTCATAGAAGACAATGATGCGTTCCCCTAGATATACCCTAACGATGGAACAATGCCAACGGCTTGAAAGCAATTTTATTTACGGCAGATGGGCTAAAAATAAAACTTCATCAGTTGCTACTCATAAATACAAAAGTTTAATGCATAAAAATGAAGTAAAACTGACAGGTCACACTACCGGGGATGTTCATAATCTAACATTTTATCACGATGCGTAAAGCAAGGTATGAAATATTTTACTATGTCGTTTAAAATCTCCGAATTTAATCCAAGGTGAATTATAACGCTATACTGAAATGGCTTATTGGAACTAATGAGGATTTAAAAAAAGTTTCTTTAGATTTTCTAAAATAACAAGGATCAAATAGGGGCGAAACATGATTTACTCTATATTCAAAATGGTAGATTCCGGGAGACTATTGAAATTTATTATGGTGAATGCCGTTTAATTGAATCAGTCATTGATTGAATCAACGAATCAACTGCTTTAATGGATCAAATCGTCAAAAGCAGAACAAAATCTAGCTTTGTTGAAGTATTGTGCTTTATTGAATCAACCGCTTTGTTGAAACAAAACTGTTTAGAGCACGCGTGATTCATTTAAGCGGCGGTAATTCTGCCCTAACAAATGGAACTATCCTTTTCTTATAAAAGTATAAGGGTCATTCCATAGAAATGTTAACATCAGCCGAAGAAAAAAAAATACCGAAGTGAAAAAAGTGTCAAAAAATAAAAATCATACAACATAAGCTAAAAAAAAATTGAAAAAGTATTGTAATTATCACTGATATTAGCCATAATAAATAGTTTATAGTGTGTCTACTGCTTGTTTTTCGATGGTTACGTTAGTCACCTTACGTTAGTCACACTCCATCTTGAGTAAAAGTGACAGTTAAGACTAAAAAAAATAAAGATTTAATAAATGTGTTTTATGTTTTTAAAAGCCAACTTTACACATTTTTCAAATATATCATTCGATTTTTAACACTTGCTGAACTTTGAAAGGTTTTTGCCTCACAACATGAGCATTAATTTTCAGGGTTGCAAAAATGTTACATTACTCAGGCTGCTATTTTGGTTGGAAAAATATCTACTGTCAGTAATTTTATTTTAAATACGTAGCAGAAATGATACATAGATACCATGTACATTGTAAATCCACCAGCATAACTGAAAAATATTTTTTATCCTTTAAGTTACAAGTAAAAACAGTTAAAAAATCAGCTGTGATTGTTACATTAGTCACGATGGGAAGACCCATAAGCATACAGTTATATTTATCAAAATTAAAACCAAAATTCAACATTCTTCTACTTCTTTCGGCATTAGAAAATACGATTGATGACATTTTGTCTAATACCAATTCCAGATGCATCATTAAAGAATTTTCTAAGGAAAAGCGAAGAGCAGAAACTCAACAAATTTATGAAAAAAAAGAAAAACGTATGCATATGTATAAATCTGGAGGTCAGTTGCCGCTCCCCTGACCACCCTAAATGACAGGCCTGAAAGAAACCGAAATGAATATAAAATAACTACTTGGCATACAGCGAATAAATTAGCATGTGTGATACTTCGAAACACAGAAATAATAGTGCAGCCTCTGATGAATCGTCCATCCGCCCATATTTTCTATAATTAAAGTAATCTTCTATGATTAAGTTTTTATATAGGTAATGTGGAAGAGTGATACATGAACCGCTTAGGTAACATCATTAATAATCTATTCACGTACTATCTTTTTTTCTGATACATAAAATGGCAAGTGTTAAGGAACTTGAGAAAAAATTCCTACAAAGGTTATTATAAATGTTTTACATAACTTTCTTACTTTCTCGTTAGTATCATATGAATGCAGTTAAATCAAATGTAATCGTAATTAGTTATTTTAAGAGCGTCAGTAATTAAATCTTAGTTTACTACAACGTTTCTAAAGAAGCAGTATTAAGTTTTTCTTCCTTAGAACTTCACCTAGTTCAATTTTTTCCCTTTACTTTTCAATAAAGTGCAATGATAAAGTTGATATATATATTTGACAAACGTTAAAAGTGTATTATGTGTAACTCAGTGTGTAGGTGGCAATGGCGAATCAAGCTCCGGTTTTGGAGGTCATTTTAGGAAGAGGGTCAAAAAGTGCCAATTTCGGGCATAATTAGGGCATCTGGGGCGAATTTTCGAACTACTGATCTCCAAAACGCTAAGTCCAGGCTTGCTCACTTATACGTTTTGCATTATTATAAGAAACCTTATTCATGTCTATAAGACTTTTGTTTTTTAATTTTGCCAACAATGAGTTTAAATATTGCAAAATATGAAAATACTAGGTGACCCGTGCGGAATTCCGCAAAAAAAAAAAAAAAAAAAAAAACTCTAAACTTAAAATTTAATACGACAATTTTTATTGGCTTCATTTGCACAACATCGCCATCTACTGCCGTCGTTCTGACAACTTTTCAAAGAGATCAAAGACACGTTCACTTTTACAACTACTACAAAAGTGATACCCTATATTAAAATCAAATACCCAAGGCTACTACTAAACTAAATACTAACGTTATCGCAAAACTACCATAGTATTTTGAAACAATAAAAGTTACAATTAAGGTTTACCGAGATAAGCCTTGGCTTGAAATGTCGCATTTAAAATTGATTTGAACAACAATGTAACGATTTTGACAGTTGAACAAAAAATTTAACTTTTTCAAACTTCAATCTCTTATGAGTCGCTTAAACGTGGATTTTCGAGATTCTCGTTACGCGGCGCTAGCGGAGAAACGTTCTAAAGAACGCATTTTTTTTAATCTTTCGAATGAAATCAAAATGGAGACGATACGACAATTATTTCGCTAGATAGAGTCAATTTTGTGCCCAAAAATTGAAGTTCGAATGAAAAACGAACCGACACTTTTTAGAGGGTGGGTCTAATTTTCGTCAATAGCCCGCGGGATAAGCTTCAAAATCATAAATTTTCTTGCAATTCGATAAAGAAATGAGCGAGTTTCGACCGGGTATAGGATTCGGCTTAGAGAAATAATATATGGAGATTATGCACTAAGGAAAAGTTTCGTTTTTTGAAGGCGATTTCGCTCACATTATTATTTTTTGCAATTTCTCAATATATACTTTTACATCCCCATAGCCATGCTTCGCATACATGTAGTGGCTATAGTAGAAGGTATATTGCAGGGGCGGATACAAGGGAGGGGAGATGTGGGTGATCGCCCCTCCCTTGAGGGACTCTTCTCCAGCAGTTTTTCAACTTTGAAGTTCTAAAAATGCAATTTTAGATGATCTTCGATGATACTATGAGGAGTGGTTGGGATTCGGGGCTCTGCTGGAATTTTTTCGAAATTGAAGACCGAAACATTTGTAATAAACATGTGTTAACCAGGATATCTGGTAAAAAAAGGGGGCAAGTAGAAAATAAAAACCAATCGCCCCTCCCTTGAAACATTTCTGGACCCGCTCTTGGTATATTGCCGTGTTAAGCGCAAAAGTCGTATCTGCACTTTTTAACAAAATTGAGTTAATGCTGCCAGGTGGCTCTTTGTGACGTATTTTACCCAAAAACAATATTATATGGTCAGTTGAGAACGGGAAATATTTATTAAAAAATTCTGAAAAAGTATCATCCGAATCAAATACATGTAGCAGGCATTATAACCTTCAAAATGAAGGGTAAATCATGAAGCTTGATAACGGAATAAGGTAGAGATCTGGAGAGGGAACCGAAAATAAGCTAGAGAAATACAGGGTTATTCTAAATGATGGACCCCTTTTTAAAAATTCATATTTATTAATGTACAAATCCGAAATAAACAATCTTTCTTGCAATGGAAAAATTAAATTTCAATTTTTTTTTAGTGCAAAAATTTTTCTGAAGCTGCAAAAAGAGGACGCACCAGTAGAGTTTGCACCGGATTAGATTATAATTTGATTTACTGGTGCAGCTGCAGAAAATGACGACCGTTTTCTGCGTTCTTCAGTTTGTAAAAGTTGCGTCACAAATTTTAGTGCAGCGGGCTATTTCGTGCCAAATTTGGAATTAAAGCCCAACTAAAAAAAGCATAAGCCGTTTGTTTAAGCAGTTTCAAAAGACTGGTAGCGTTTGTAAAATGAAAAGCAGAGGAAGACCGCCTGTGTCACAAGAAGAAGTCACACGTATTGAAGAAAGTTTGCTTCGTAGTCCATGTAAGTCAACCAAAAAAATTTTTGCACAAAAAACAAATTTCAAATCTCTTCTTTCCGTTGATATAAAGAATGTTAATTTTCGTTGAAAATTTTAATAAATATGAATTTTTAAAAAGGGGTCCATCATTTAGAATAACCCTGTATATAAAATCCCACAATTTTAATTAAAAAAAACTAGCTAATATTTCCGAAGATTTCATGCCGGGTTGAAGAACTCTTTTTCCTCACTACCGTTAGAAGAAATGGCGTGTGGAGATACGCTCAGTGAGAACTTATGCAACACGTTTAACACTGTTTACATCTGGGAGATGAGGGATGAGTTTATTTAACTGCGGAGAAGACTGCTGGCGTAAATGCATAAACAAAGTGCAGCTGCACTAACAGAAATAAAAATATCCCCGTGTTGTTTCATAGAACATAAAATGAATTCAAAAAAAGGAAAAGGAATTTCTCCCCTCCCCTCTTACTTATGGGAAAGATCGATTAACGAAAATCAGTAAATTAGAAAATTCAGTTGTCTTGTTTATGATGGGAGGAAAGATACAGCGGTAGGTTTTTACTTATTTATTTACGTCAGCAGTAGGCAACCGCCGATTGCGATCTACCGGTCGATCTCGAATCCATTTCGAGTCGATCGCGGCAATATTTTGAACCTTGCTTTCTATCTGAGTAGAATTAATAAACATTCATTTCTAGAACAAAATTAAGTTCGACGTCTAAATCAAAAGTTATCTGACGAGTTTCCAAACTTTTTATAGTCACTATTTTATCAATTTCAAAACAAGAAATACACTTGTGTCAAGAAATATTTTAATGTAGGTTAACATATAACTTTACTGTCTAATTTCCTTAGGTAAAACCTTCCGCGTATTCACGCATGAGTCAGGTCTTCTCTGATCTTACCAGAACAGGGGTGATAGATAAGCTAAACAATAAGGGGAAGAATAATAAGAAGCATTTTGAGCCGTATCAAACAACGTGGAACGATGCTAATTTCAAATACATAGTTTAGTTGAATGAGTCAAAAGGATAGCCAATGTAAGTTTTAAATTAAAAACTTCGGAAAGTTCCCACTCACAACCCATCACCCCTTTTTTAAGTGGAATGGTTCGCGAGTGCTAAGCGCGGTTTTCACGGACGGATAGTATGTTAGCACTTAATATAGATATCAATATCTTTACTGATAAAGAGTTAGTTTAGAGTCAGCATAGTCTTGACGCTTATGATACACATCCGCTCCCGTCTATAGTACCCCCCCCCCCTTTCAAAGTCGATCTTGTATTCACACAAAACTTGGAAAGTAGATCTTCAGTGTATTTGGATGGTATTATGCAAAAAGGAGTTAACCCACAAACATAAAACAATGAGTTATCCAACTCTGATGGTAAGATATGTTGCTTTCTTCATTAAGCAAAAATGGTTTAAGCCCTATCAGCGTTTCGTGGTAACATATCATTGGTATATTGATATAGAGCTCATGATTTTTGCCAGAGTTTGTTGACTTTAAAGCCCATTGTCTCAAAATCAGGTTTTTGTGGGTTAACTCCTTTTTGCATAATGCCATCCATTTAGAAAGCCGACAACTGATTTACATTAATAGGTAGATGTCTCTAATTGCGCCTTTTAATTGAAAATTCACATAGTAAAATTCCAATATGCTGCATTTAAGAAGACAGAGGAGACAAAAAGACTGGAAAATTTCTACTCATGCAAATTTTCAATAAATTTTTTGAACAAAAAAAGTATTAAATTGAAATAAATGCCAATATTATTTAACCCATTAATGCCAGTGTTGGGCATTAATCAACTAAAGTCTCAATAGACTAAAGTAATCATTGCACTTTTTAATTTAGATTAATTTAATGTGATTGAATTCAATTCGCAGACGATGATTAAAGTTAGTTCAAACTAACTTAGTCAGTCTGTGAAAATGATTAATTTAGTGCAGTTTAATTTAGTTCAGATTAAATTAATCAAATTGATTTAGTCGAAACTAAAGTAATCAGATTGATTTAGTCGTGACTAATATAATCAGATTGAATTTCAATGGACTAAAATTAGACTAAAATTAAAATTCAGATTTATGTAAATCTAGATTGATTTTAAACTGATACTGAGATATAGTACATGTACTTTTGCATACATATACACGCGTACACGAGAAATTACATGTATTTACGTGGAAACACGAGTGAATACGAGTATATAAGAGCTTTTTATATGCAAACACGAGTATACACGTACTACCCCGAATATACTCGTGTATAGGGTTACATTTGTATTTATGCGACTATATACACATATTTACGGGAATACACGAGTTAATACGAGTATACAAGAGCATATATATGCAAACACAAGTATATACGTACTAACCCGAGTATACTCGTGTATATGGTTATATTTGTATTTATGTCATTATATACACACATTTACGGGTATACACGAGTTAATACGCGTATATAAGAGCATATATATGCAAACACGAGTATATGCGTATTATCCCGAGTATATTCGTGTTTTGGGTTATAATCGTATTTATGCGCTCATATACACATATTTACGTGTATACACAAGTTAATACGAGTATATAAGAGCATATATATGCACACACGAGTATATACGTACTATCCCGAGTATACTCGTGAAAAGGTTTTATATTCGTATTTATGAGCTTAAATACATATATTTACGTCTACGCACATGTTAATACGAGTATATAAGAGCGTATATATGCAAACACGAGTATATGCGTACTATCCCGAGTATACTCGTGTATAGGGTTATATTCGTATTTATGCGCTCATATACACATATTTAAGTGTATACACGAGTTAATACGAGTATATAAGAGCAAATACATGCAAACACGAGTATATACGTACTATCCCGAGTATACTCGTGTATAGGGTAATATTCGTATATTTATGTGATCATATACATATATTTACGTGTATACACGAGTTAATACGAGTATATAAGAGCATATGTATGCAAACTCGAGTATATACGTTCTATCCCGTGTATACTCGGGTATAGGGTTATATTTGTATTTATGCGCTTATATACATACATTTTTATGCATATACGAGTAAATTCGGGTATTTACGAGTAAACATGAAAATATACGTGTGAACCCGAGTATACTCGTGTGTAGGGGCATGTTTGTATTTCTGCTCTTGTATACAAACAGAAATGAGCACATACGAGTAAATATACTAGTATATACTAGTAAACAGGAGCATACACTAGTATATACTAGTAGCATACACTAGTATATACTAGTAAACAGGAGTATATACGAGTTAACACGAGTATACTCGGGATAGTACGTATATACTCGTGTTTGCATAAATATGCTCTCATATACTCGTATTAACTCGTGTGTACCCGTAAATGTATGTATATAAGCGCATAAATACAAATATAATCCCTATATACAAGAGTAAACTCGGGATAGTACGTATATACTCGTGTTTGCACAAATATGCTCTTATATACTCGTATTAACTCGTGTGTACCCGTAAATGGATGTATATAAGCGCATAAATACAAATATAATCCCTATACACGAGTATACTCGGGATAGTACGTATATACTCGTGTTTGCATAAATATGCTCTCATATACTCGTAGTAACTCGCGTGTACCCGTAAATGTTCGTATATAAGCGCATAAATACAAATATAACCCTATACACGAGTATACTCGGGATAGTACGTATATACTCGTGTTTGCATATTTTTGCTCTCATATACTCGTATTAACTCGTGTGTACCTGTAAATGATGTATACAAGCGAATAAATACAAATATAACCCTATACACGAGTATACTCGGGATAGTACGTATATACTCGTGTTTGCATATATATGCTCTCATATACTCGTATTAACTCGTGTGTACCTGTAAATGATGTATACAAGCGAATAAATACAAATATAACCCTATACACGAGTATACTCGGGATAGTACGTATATACTCGTGTTTGCATATATATGCTCTCATATACTCGTATTAACTCGTGTGTACCTGTAAATGATGTATATAAGCGAATAAATACAAATATAACCCTATACACGAGTATACTCGGGATAGTACGTATATACTCGTGTTTGCATAAATATGCTCTCATATACTCGTATTAACTCGTGTGTACCCGTAAATGTGTGTATATAAGCGCATAAATACAAATATAACCCTATACACGAGTATACTCGGGATAGTACGTATATACTCGTGTTTGCATAAATATGCTCTCATATACTCGTAGTAACTCGTGTATACCCGTAAATGTTCGTATATAAGCGTATAAATACAAATATAATCCTATACACGAGTATACTCGGAATAGTACGTATATACTCGTGTTTGCATATATATGCTCTTATATACTCGTATTAACTCGTGTGTACCCGTAAATGCATGTATATAAGCTCAGAAATACAAATATGTCCCTACACACGAGTATACTCGGGTTCGCACGTATATACCCGAATTAACTCGTAAAAACCCGAATTCACACGTATCTGTGTGTAAAAGTGTATGTACAAGCGCAGAAATACAAATTATCCCTAACACACGAGTACACTCGTGTTAACTCGTATATACTCGAGTTTACACGCATATACTCGTGCATACCCATACTTACTCTTATATGACGTAAATGTTTGTATATAAGCGCAGAAATACAACTATTATCCACCACACGAGTATACTCGTGTTAACTCGTTTCTACCCCTGTTTACAAGAACATACTTTAAATACCCATATCGAATTTAATCGTAAATAAATTACTCAGACTGAAATCAATTTTATTAGTTTTAATCAAATTGAATTTAGTGCAATTACTTTTAGTCTGACTAAAATTAATCTGACTAATTTAGTCTTGATTAAATCAATCAGAACTAAATTAGTTTTTTTCACCAACTAACGAAGTTAGTTTGAACTAACGTTAATCGTCGGCAAATTAAATAGTTCAAATTTTAAGTAATCTGAACTAAATGCGAGTCAGATTACTTTAGTCAACTAATCAATCGATTAAAAATTTAGTTGATTTTTTTAGTTCTTGCCCAACACTGATTAATGCCTAGTGTCCCTTTTTAGGGACGATCCAAAAAAGGGTCTGAATTTCCCCAAAATGAACATTTCAACCAAATAATGGTGTTCAATTAGTACCTTGGTATTGTTTCAATTCGTTATTAACAGATTGCAGCACATAACCATTGTACACTGAGTTCTGTAGCAGTTTTAATACGATCTTTGTCAAAAATCACATCGTTCACAATCTCAAGAAAAAAAGCTAAGTTTTCAAAGTTATTCCCAGCTTTCCAGTTTATGTTAATATTAATGTTAATATTAATACGAAGGTTCTATCAGTTTCTGTTCTACAGAATCCAAATTGACGCTAAATTTACAACAATATCGGTTCTTTCGGAAGGTTCTAGAACATATTTGACTTGTAACATTGAACATAAAAACAGACCCCATCGACCAACTTCTCGGGCCCCATACTTCCCGTAGATTGTGAAACCATTGAATAACTAATTGTTATGAAAGAAACGATACAAGTTTACTAATTCCCTTTCTCATGCAATAAAATTACATACAGAAGTTTTACTGAACATCTTTTTTCATTACTAAGAATATATTAGTGCAACGGTAATATGTATTTCACAGCTTTACTCCGATTTCAGGCCTATATTCAAAAATAATATTGATGTTGTTTAGAGAATGAATTTTACTTTTCCGCTCAATTTACATTGAATATATGAATTAATTTTTATTCTCAAATCCGATTTTGTAGCCGACTTTTGTTTCCGTCAAAAATGTGCTAAATTTTGTGGTAACTATTTGATTTTTTTTTTTTTTTTTGTATAATATTCTAATTACAACAGTTTTGTAATTTCATTGCTCAGAATCCATATTACTGGATTTTTTAACACCAGTAAGTAGTTAACAATAAAATATTGTTCACATGCGTCACACGAATTACAGAAACAACGATGATTACAAATGATTTTTCTAACATATATATTAAAGGAATGTCTAAAACATTAGCCGTATTAAATGTGTTTTTGCTGTGTGCTATGTAGGCTAGTGGAGAAATCGATTGACAGGCGTACGCTTAGTGTAGAAACTGATCCAATGACTTAGGAAGGGGAACAAAACATTTGAGCCACTGATCTAGATTTCTGCTGATAAATAACATTGACATTTTCCACACGATTTTTTTATGTTTTAATTTAACAATAGCCCTTTATTTTCAAAACTAAGCCAAAAAGGCAATTGGATGGAGAAAAACTTAGATGCAACCAAAGAAAATTCGGGAATCATTTATTCTGGTTTGTTGAAAAAGGCTTATTTTTAAGATCAGAGATCTGTTTTTGAAATTTATAACATGGTTTTTATATTTTAATATGTAGTATTTGGGTCAAAAAAATTTTAAAATAAAACAAATTCAGTAAGTTATCAACAGATATCAAACTGAGTAAATTATTGTAATTTCAACTTTTGCGAAAAGTTTTATGATAATTATATTACAGTTTTTAAATCTTTATTGAGCTCTGGATATTTATTTAATAGAACTTGTTTTACACAAAACTTGGGGAAAAAAAGGGACGAAAAGAATGAATGAAAAGAAAAAAAGAAAAAGAAAAGATCATTTGTTTATATATTTCGTATTTTCACAGCAAATGCGTAATTAAACTGCTTCATCTACTACACCACCAAAATATGTGAACTCAACTTTCTCACAGCTAAAAATTCAGGACAATTTCAAGGTAAATATTACTGTTAAATAGAGTGATTGCAGTACAGAGAAAATTTTTCAGTAAATTGTGCCGAAAAGATTCTCTTTAATCAGCGTAACTAGCTACAGCTGTCGTGTATTTTCCCAAAAAATTTTACAGTAAAATAGGATTTTACGGTAAAAAGTACTAGCAAAATGCGAATGACAGCACTTCTTACCGTAAACTTTCAGATAACACTTCACAATGTTTCTATTATATTTGAAATGATTACAATTTCTACATGATGTTTTTTTTTTCTTTTTTGTTAAATTTTGACAGTTTTTAAATTTTTATGATGCCTGAGAACCGTAGGCCTTTGACTAATGCAAGGATTGTTGAGATTCACCCCCCTCCTCCTCCCTATCCACACATACACAGAGAAGGCAAATTCTAAAATAGGTCAGAGAATTCGTCGGTTTCAGTAAACAATCATTAAAATCAAACTTTTAAATAGAAGAACTTTCCAGTCCCTACCAGCTGTAAAAATACCTTAAAACTCTGGGAAATATGGAATATTGTTATACAAAATATTAAACGCATTTTTTTTAAATCGCTTTTGAACAAAATGACATTGCTACGGGTGAACGAGGTAAAAGTCCTAGGACCTCACTGAAGAAAAACTAGCATACGAACAAATCTGTTCTTGGAAAAAGGTAAGAATGTCCCGAAATTTTGTTTTATTTTATTTATTTATTCTTCCCTTCTTTCTTTAGCATCATCCAATCGAGAAAAAAAGTTTCTTTAAAAAATATCGGTTTTTTTCAAAGATCCGTATCGACCTGTAACAAATATTTCATACAAAATCCTTAAACAATGTTATCACTTTGTCACCTTCATAATAAAAATATAAAATCTGAGTAATAATTTAATATTAAATCAATCTGATTTCGCAGATTTCTGGTATTTATTAAATATTTAGACTTTTCATATACTAAATGGAACTATTTTTAGAAGTCTGTTAGGCAAGAAATCAAAAATGCTATTTTAAAAAACTATTTAAGTATTAAGTAGAAATCATTTACACAACCAGTTCGGTTTTTGTAAAAAAATAAATATTAAAAACTCATTAAATCGGTTTCAAAATATAATGGGTTCACTCCACTTTTCAAACAAATTTTTTTTTCTGTCCATTCGTTTAGGCTGTACGGTGCCACAGACAAATATACAGAGCGACAGATACACAGATACGTCAAACTTATAACTCCCTTCCTTGTTGCGTCAGTGGTTAAAAAAATTAATCAAAAGAAATAATAATAGCGATAAATTAACAGCACTAACCACTCAAAAAATATATAGGGTAAGTGCTCCAGTAGTCGATCATTTAAGAGATCTTTTGTAGATCTTGGCTAACCTAGGACTTTCAGCTATCAATACAGCAACAAAAACAAGGTAAAACTTTAGAATGAACCTTTCTGATAGTGAATCACCTACTTGTTTCAGAAATTAAAAAAAAATATATGTTAAAATCCAAGCTGTTGTCAACACTAGTAAATGCTCCAGTAGTCGGCCACAGAATCATCTTAAAAATAAGCAGAATCGCAATCTTGGATGACGGGCACACCATTCAAAATGAAATGACTCATTACTAATTCAAAAAAAGTACCCAAAATTTAACTGCCACTGGTTGATGATTGAGGATAGGTACATGAATGTGTGAATGCGTCATATCTGATTTTGAATTAAAAATGTATTATTTATGAGGAGTTTTATGTCATTGTGGCCGATCTACTGGAGACTAGCCGACTACTGGAGTACTTACCCTAGTCAAATTGAAAAAGTAACTAAGTATATTAAACTCTTAATTTTAAAATCGATATCCAAGTACCTACTGTGTCCTATTTACCATGTCGCAAAAGGAAGGGGTATTGAACTAAATACAATACTTGTCGAACCTCGTTAAAACGAACTCAAAGGGAGCTTTAAAAATTAATTTGTCTCCTAACCGTAATTCATCTTATCTGAAAAACAATAAATAATATTTTTCGCAAATAGAATAGGCCGGGGATCGCAAATATGGCTCGTCTTAAAGAAGTAATTCGTTTTGGCGTGTTCAAATTAACGAGGTTCGACTGAGAATAATTTCCCCCGCAAAGATTTTATAACTATTCACGCGAAATCAATCTGCAACAAAAATAGAGGATTAGACGCTCTTATGGTGATGGATTTATAATGTGGCAAATGTTGCTATAGTGAGGGGCCCCGAAGGGGATCCATAAATATTATTTTACGTCTGTTCATCTCTAAAGTTCTCCCCCCCCCCCGCCAAGACGTGTTGCCGGTGGGCCTTCAAACCTGTAAATCCTCCACTAGCTACAAAGTAATTTTAATTACATTTAAATTTCAAACTTTAATTTCACCCCAAGTACCTTTGTAATACTCATTATCGATTTATATTCTACTTAGCTTGCGCTTGTTACGTATTGTTTTTTTTTTTTTTTAATTATGATGAAACTTTGCATAAAAATATACGGCAATACAATAAATATAAGGCAGTTCTATTCAACTTTTTCCATGAGTCATTATAGTGTGGAAAATCTTGCTCATCGGAAAGGCAAATCCGGAGCTCTTACTTCTCATTGTCAAAACAGATGCAACAGAAAAGACTGTTTTAAAATTTCATTTACAATTTATGGATAAGTTTGAATATTTTATACCGAAAAAAATAAATACAATTCAAATCAATAGAGTCTTCGATTCGGATGTTCTCAAAATATGTTAAATTTACCTTACTGGCAGGGGCGGATTTACAGGTGTGGGGCCCCTTGGTCCATCACTTATAAAATAAAAAAGTTAGGAAAAAATCTTATGATCCTGTTCGGAGCCCCTATTCTGCGGAGGCCCCTGGAATTGCGACATGGTGAATCCGCCACCGTTAATAGCCGTAACAAAAATTCAATACTGTCGGCCACGCTTAAACCAATACTGTCAGTTCCAAGAAATATTATTCGATTAAGCAGGGATCTTTAACATTGCGTCTATGGCATGGGGTCCGGGATGTTTTATTCGTATAAGCGGGGTATTCGTTTATCCGTCACCCGATTAAGCGGGGACGACAGTAACTCTAAATTATTATTTTTTTCCAACTCATATACACCTAGGGGTTTCAAAAACTACCAATCACACTGTGTGAAAAATCCTGCTCATCGAAAAGTTGGATCTGGAGCTTTTACGTCTCAAAACAGATGCAACTGAAAAAAAAAATTGTCTTAAAAATTCATTTACAATGCGTGCATATGTTCGAATATTTTACACAGAAAAAAAATAAATACAATCGTAATCAATAGAATCTTCCATTCCGATGTTCTCAAGATACGTCAAATTTACCTTACGGCCAGTGGCGGCGTTGCAGGTTTGGGGGCCTGTCGTATTATATTTTTTGGAGCCCCTTAGTCCATCACTTTGAAGTAAAAGAGGTAAGGAGATAAAAGGGTCTTATGATTTTCTTCGGGATTCCTATTCTGCGGGCGCCCCCTCGCAATTGCGACATCGTAAATCCGCCACCGTAATTGATCATTTATGTATCTTTAGCTTAACGAACTTAACAAAAATTCAACAATGTTAAATGATTATTTTTTTTTCCCATCTCATATACCTGGTACAGACCAAAACAGTCGAACTCACCTCCACCGTTCTTGTAGCAGAGATAAGGGAACCTCCACACATTGCCGAGTCCTATGCAGAATCCCATGCAGGAGAGGACGAACTCGATCTTGTTGCCCCACTTCTCCCGCTCCCGAAATTTCGGGGCCTCCTTGGTCGGCGAGCCGGGGGGGCTGGTCGGGACCCGATTCATGGTCCCGTTATTCGTCGATGCGGCGGCCATGGTTCCAAACGTCAGTGTGGTGGAAGAGAAAAGGTTTTTGTGTGCCTACCGAGTTCTCATGTGCGTGCGCTGCGCACGTTCGATCTGTGAGCGAATTAGAACCCGAGAGGAAGGAGAGATTGAGTCAGTTCTGTTTCTATTTTTCCACGGGCGAGCGCAGCGCCTCCTGGCGGATGCCGGCTCTCGAGCGGAGCTGGAACGATATTTTATAGATTGGGAATGAAGGCGAGTTGGGATGAAAGAACAGGGCCGTATTTATGGGGCGGGTTTTTAGGGTTCAAAGCACCTCCGAAATTTTTCAAACTATTCCAAAAATATCCTTTTTAATACCCTTTTCTGCTGAAAAATAATAAATTACTATTTTATTTGTAATTTTCTTATTTACTTTCCAGTTTCATTTGAAAAATGAAATTATCATTGTTGAATGATGGCATAGGGAAATTGATTTATCTGTAGTTTTTATCTTCATTGTAGGTTTTTCAAACATAATTTCATACACAACAATATACCTTTTTAACTGGGGCGAAGATGCTTTAAACACGTCACAATTTGTTCCTTCATTGGAAAGATATGTTATTTTATTTTTCATCTTAATGCCTCTTAAGCATCTACTGTAACAAAAAACAATTGGCAGTTCGAGTCAAAGGAAGTTCCTACAGCCTTCCCAAGAGTCTAAGAAGTCAATGAAGACTTCGAGATAAAGGAATATTCGAGTTAAGGCTCCGAGTTATCGAGACTCGACTGTATATTTATTGTCCGAACATCGTTTGTATCAGTGCTTTTCAAACGTGATAATATTTCCCTATGGGGAGTAGTATAAAAACATTTGGCGGATATTGATAAAAAAGAGGAATTTGTAACAATATAGATGTGGAATGAACGCGAGTTACAGTTAGCGGATTTGGGGAGCGGGAGGGGGGGGGGAGCTCCCAAAGGGATAAAAATAATTTTACAACATATTTAATGTTTAATTGATTTTTAGTTTCTGCATAACATAAGTGTGTTAGTGGATCTTTTAAAATAATCTTATGAAGGTAAAATCTTACCGACTTTCGGCTTCATCTTGGACGTTTGCAATCGTGTCGCTGTTGTGAAGAGAATATTCGAAAAGAGAAATCATTTTTTCTAAAATATTATATTAGAATTAACTATTTACATTTCGACTATTTACATCTCAAACTGCAACAAAATCAATTCAGAATGTTCCATCAAAAATCAACTGTGTCTGTTCATTCCATCATTGTTTTTAATTATTAATTCATTCTTCATTTCACTTCAGTTCAGTTCAGTTCATTTCATTCAAACCAAGAAAAGGCTAAAAATAACCTGCAGACGATCGAAAGCTCAGTTGCGAGATTAAGTAAAAAATTTTTTAACTATGTCTTTAAAAAAAAGTCATTAAAGTAATTCTTCTCAAAATTAAATAAATACCCTAAATTATCATTTATTAGCACAGAGATATTTTTTAATGATAAAAACTGTTGTATTTAAGAAAGTAGACATGACAGTTTAAATAAAGAAGGAAGACATTGCAATTGAAATAATTTGATGTTACTAGTCTAATGCCAGTTGCTTTTGCTCCAGGTCCACAATCCTGGACTGAATTTTCTGTAATATTTGTATGCTACCTTTATTCTGCAACTTTCAACAGCAAAGTTTTTTTTTTATTTAAATTTAGAATCCTGTAAAATAGACACTTATTTCAAATAACTTCAAAAAATGTCTCATTAAGATGAGCAAAAATTTCCGATACGTTGTCTTTTTCCCAGAAATTTCATTTCTGACTTATCCAAAATTTAAGCTACTTTCTCATTGTAGTATGGATTACTAACTGCATACACAGCAAAATATTTCTGTCGTCCAAGTGTTACAGTGAATACTCCATATCTGGGTTATTTTCTCAATTCATTAACTTTTGTGTCCTTCATCCATATCTTCCAATTAAACACCTATTTTCATTATCTAATGCTATGTTCCATTCAAGATGCTCACAAAGAGTAATGACAACGTGCATTGGCACTATTTTGCACTTAAATTATATATTTAAAAAAATAATATATAGGCAAAATGTCATTTCCGTCCCCTGTCCCCACACACATTTGTCAACTTTAAAAAAAATTACTATATGAAGAAACATTTTTAAAATTAATACATATGCATTATGATACAGTACAAGTGTGTACTTCAATGTACCATGTAAGCATTCCTTATCATATTTACATATTTTGATAGAGCTCAACTTATACGTGTCCCCAGGTTTTGAAAAAAATTTCTCCCAAGTAGAAAAACCTTCAATAAAATCCTATAAATGGCGCTAGTTGGCAATAAAATAGCTCAAAATGTTTAAGAACATTCTTCTCAGCAGAAAAATACGCTTTAAACGAAGTTTACACAACTTTTAGTGTGTGCGAAGCTTGTTTTATCTTAAAAATTCTATGCGTGACTTTATTCAATGTCATTTCCGTCCCCCTGGTTATCTTCCATCAGAAAATTTAAATAAAATTTAAAAAAATTCCACTGCCGAATTTGTTCTTACGAACACTTTTAAGGTATCAACAGTTAAATTAAAGATATGAAAAACTTTTCACACTGTTTTCGAAAACACACTGTTTTGTCATTTCCGTCCCCACTTACGAAGTGGTTTCGGGAGAGTAACATTTTAATGGATTTCAAAAATTTTAATGCACGTTATTTATATTGTTGTGTTATTTTTTAATATTT